>JAIUZE010047844.1:0-11160 GCA_022085475.1 Heliosperma pusillum | reverse complement strand
CCACCAAAACTGTAGCTTCAAATCCTTGTACATCTTATCACCACCAGGGTGAATAGAATAAGGGGAAAGGTGAGCTTCATCAAGAACTCGCTTCCTCAAATCAAGAGCATTAGGAACAAATAAGCAGCCATGGAAACGAAGAACACCCTCATCATCAAACTAGAAATCTTTACCTTTACCTTCAAGAAGTTTGGCTTGCATAGACTTGTAGGTAAGATCATCAACTTGGCTTTCGCGGATCTCACGGAGAAAAACAGGTTCGGCAGTCATGGTACCAACATGAACAAATCAACGCTCCACGAATTCCAAACTCATCTTTCGAAACTCGGCACAAAGATCATCGGGTAATATCCGCATAGCATTCAATGCATGAGAAGCTTTCCTACTAAGAGCATCAGCAACCACATTTGCCTTCCCTTCATGATACAATAACTCAAAATCATAATCGTTCACCAATTCTAATCATCTTCTTTGCCTCATATTCAACTCTTTTTGAGTAAATATGTGTAGAGTCTATTGATCGAATACGAAAGAGGGGGGGGTGAATTGAGTATTAAAAACTAGCCCCACTTTTTCGATTTATATGATATGTAATTAATTATTTGATCTTATGAATTAAAATCAACTAATTAATTAATCAAAGTAAGCGCGAAAAACGAAATAACGAAAAGTAAAGAGATAAGAGAGAGGCACACGATTTTTTAAGTGGTTCAGTTTCACACGTTGAAAACCTACGTCACATTCTCTTGGATTAATAATTTTTAGTACATTTTTACGGATTACAAAAAATTACCACCCACTCGTATAATAACACTATGATTATAAATCAAGGGGAGTAGAGTATAGCTAAATACTCTTACTATCTTACGTAATAAGAAAGTACAATAAACTCACACAAAATTCCCGTTAAAGAATTGAAGCTTATAATGATTGTACTATTATCCAATAACGTATTTGCACTCAAGCGATTGATAATAATTGATGCACGACTCTTTTAAAAACAAACTCTTAAAATACTAAATTTTGCTCAAAGGTTTGCTTTAAAAAGATTTTGGCAAAATCAACACTAGAAATAATTTGTGACGTGTATGTAGGGTATTTCCGTGTGTATGTCGTGTCAACAATGGATATGTGAATGAGTATTTATAGAAGAAGAATCATAGTAGATCTAAAACCCTAGTATAATATTTAATAAAGATACTTATCTTATCATAAAATAATATTTGCTAATCTTATAGAAATATCTTTATCTCAAAATATTATTTGGTTTATCTTATAGAAATATAGTTATCTTGATATCTCAAAATATTGTTGTAAAGATATAGTAGAATCCTAGATTAGGTAAACTAAGGAAACAAACCTATGGAGGCCGAATCCTATAGCTCACGAAACCCTAGGAGCACGAATCCCTAGGTGGCACAAACTAGGTTTCACGAAACCCTAGATGGCTCAAACACTAGGTGGGCTAATTAGGTTAACAACAAATTGGGATAGAATATATTAGAAACCCTAGGTAGCATGACAACCCATAAGTTGTATTACTAACCAATAGAATCTCATAAATATATTCTCTAATAAAACTTTTGATAAATATAAAAATACTCTTTCACTTTTGAAAACATTCAAAACATTTTATTTCCAAAATCATGCATCAACATTTATCATCCAAAGTTATAGGCTAAAGCTATAACTTTGAACTTAAAATCACTCGAATGGAATAGTTACCGAATGACGACCTATACTATCTAATCTTCACAAAGATCTTCAGTATACGGATCATCTCTTCATCTTGATCACAAAGACCCTCCATCTCGAGTCTGGTGTAGATTTATGTAGATCTTGTTTGAAGCGATTTTCCTTAAAGTTATGCCTGGTTAGCTATAACTTCCAAGTTCACTTCCAAAGTTATTCCTGAAGTTGTTATAACTTTGTCTCACAAACTTTATCAAAGTTATGCCTAACTTTGATCTTTCTTCTCATAAGTGTTGCTAGCTATAATAAGACTAAAGCACACAATTACACGCATATGATATATCGAGTAAAACACATTATTACGTAAACATATGTCATTATCAAAACTATCAAATTGGTCCAACAAATTCCCCCTTTTTGATGATGACAAGTCTCATATGATTTTCTCAAGATGTCTTCTTAACAATGTGAATAAGTATGGTTCCCCCTCAACAAAACACTCCAAAGTTATAGCAACTTTGATCGCAAGAACAAAACAACTTAGCCAAAGTTATAGCTTGAGAGAATTTAAGAGATAACGAGTCTTGACAAGGAGCAAGCTTAAGCAAAGACTCAAATAATATCATTTCTTCCCCCTCTTGGCATCATTGAAAAGACAAGAACAAAGACATGAAACGACTAGAATAACACATGTCAAGGCAAGAAATAGATATGCAAAATACGCAATATAACACGATATATATCAAGCAAAATAAAGTGCAAATGTTGATTAAACTACAAACCACAAAATATATTGTTAGTTGCCATTGGGCCGAATAGACAATGTCAAAATAAGCCAAATGGGCCGAATAGGATTAGTAGTTTAAGAGGTAAAACAACCAAGGATAGAAAAATCAAGGCATTTTGGGTTGACGGATTTTGTTAGGATCGATATAACCGGGCCTAGTGCGGTACTCAAGAGTGGAAAGACGGTCAAGGCAATTTGACACATGAGAAGCTTGAGCGGTGAGGCAAACATCAAAGTTCCGGACTTTCAATGAAAGAGCCTCCGTTGCATCATAAATTGTACGCATTCCCTCACGCATCTCCGTCCCGCTCTTAACCAACGACCCGCCTTGGCTCACCAAGAATGTCATCCTATCCCTTTGCCTATACGCCTCTTGCTTACAATCGATAATATTTCGTTCCAACTTAGCAAGGCGCTCATCCACACCATCCATCCATGTCCTCATCTCATGACTCACACCCGACCCACCTTGGTCACGGGTTGAGCCCAAAGAACCCATGCCCACGGCTTGAACAACCGTGTCCAACACCGTCTCAATTTTCTTATCCTGCGCATCCAAGCGCTCCATAATACTTCCAATGAACATATCCAATTTGGATTCAAGCACAGAAAAATCAGCCCCACCCGACTGCATACCAACCGTACCTCCCTTCACCAAAAATAACAATTCCGGACCATTAGCATCAAGCTTCATAAATTTCAAGAACGTATCACACATCTCATCCTTTACCGTGACCCCATAATTTTGCATATTAACAACTCCCTTTGACTCAAAGAGCCGAGATAGCCACATGCCATACGGTAAGTCAAGAGTAGAGTAAAATTTGTCTTCGGTCACCGAGAAAGCGGTTTGTGAAATACGATTAAAAACAAGAGAAGGTAAATTAACCCGATTGCCTTCCAACCAATGCTTGACAACTAACATCTCATAGCAAGCAATTTTATCACGTCCGCCCCGTCGCGGAATCACAGTATTCCATAAAAAATTTAACAGAAATTTCAGTTTTGGTGACACACTTCCAGCCAACACGCAACTCGACACCGTCGCCCCAACATCAAAATACTGCTTAACCTCCAGCTTAGCCATGTCCGTCAGTTATTCCCATGACGTACTCGGATTGATTTTGATTCCATCATCAGGAACCAAAAACAGAGTACAAAAGTCCGTCACGGAAAACGAAACTGCACGGCCATTTATGACGGCATGCAAGACTCCATTGTCTAAAGAAACAGAGGAAAAGAACTGGATTACCTCAATCGGATACACCGGACCCGAGAACTCAGCCACCGTTTCCCATTCTTGGAAATTCAAGAAATCAGAAAAGAATCCTAAAGCCCTATACTTGGCACACCAAGCCTTAGGATAGTACCGACCACCATGTATTCCATATTGAGCGACCCGGTTCACCAATTTTCTTTCGTCTTTTGTAAGACGGAGTTTATCAACTCCCAAAGATGTTTCTTGCGGTGAGAAGTCACGGAAGGTGACCCGTGTGGTCTCCTCGGAAACCGCGTCCAAGATTTCGGTTGTGGCTTCTTCTTGGAGTCTTCCTTTCCCTTTGTTTACCCGTCTTCTCTTAGTACCCTCGAGACCCGCACCCGACTCGGTTTGGCTTGGGTTGGGTGATTGTTGTGTGGGAGGAGAAGAGGTATTTTTAGGCATGCTTGGCTTGGGGGTTTTCGGATTTGGGTTTTTGGCAATTTTTGATCTAGTGGAAGCCATTGTTGAAGGTTGAAGGTTGAAGGTTGAAGGTTTGTGTGTTTGTTTGATGTGGGTGCCGTGAGGTGGAAGAGGAAGTGGTAAAAATTGGTTGAGTAATTAAGATGGTAAAAGGTGATGGGTGATGGGTAATTATGATTGTGTAAGGGGTAGGTATTTCTTTTGTACTTGGCACATGGGTGTGCCGTCCCAATGTGTTCTTTCCTTTTTTTTTTTTTTCATTTGAATTTGGGTAGGAAAAGAATATTGGGTGGTTATTTTTGTTGGGATATGGTAAGGATAGAGTTTTGGTAAATAAAAAGATATGGAAAGGTTATTTTGTTTGAGAATTTCGGCTAGTATAGGATACATGGGTAGAATTTGGCTCAATTTTGGAAAGTGAATAAGATAGGTTTTTGGCAAATAAGTGGTTCATAATTCAATTTCCATAAAACACTAAATATGCAAGATACTCACGTAAAATATATTATATTAAACACAAATCTACTAGCAATGAAATATGCGGACACAGTCATATAATCTCGTCTTAATCTAGCCAGTCACGCAGGTTCACAAAATAAATACGATGAATTTAATTGCTACCGATTAAACCAATTTCCAACCGCAAAATCTCAAAACGTCTTCTCGCTAACGCCTTTGTTAAACTGTCAGCCCATTGATTGTCAGTACTACAAAATTCGAGTTTAATGTTGCCCTTTTCTACATGGTCACGCAAAAAATGATGTCTAATGTCTATATGCTTAGTACGAGAATGCTGAGCTGGGTTATTAGAAATAACAATAGCACTCGTATTATCACAGAAAACAGGCATACAACCAACATTAACACCATAATCACATAGTTGTTGCTTTAACCAAAGTAGTTGGGAACATACCAGTCCTGCAGCTATATATTCGGCTTCTGCAGTAGATAACGCAACCGAATTTTGCTTCTTTGAGCCCCAAGTTATTATGCAAGGTCCAACAAAAGTAGCGAATCCAGAGGTACTTTTTCTATCTAACGAACATCCCGCATAATCTGCGTCTGAATATCCTACTAGATTGAAATTACAGTCAAGTGGATACCACAAATATACATTAGATGTACCAATTAAATATCTCAAGATACGTTTAACTGCAATCATATGTGATTCCTTAGGACATGATTGAAATCTAGCACAGACACATACGCTGAACATAATGTCAGGTCTACTTGCAGTCAAATATAATAAAGAACCAATCATACCTCGATATTTAGTCTCATCTACGGACTTACCATTTTCGTCTAAGGTCAACTTTTTGTCAGTTACCATAGGTGTGTCCATTGGATGAGCGTTCTCCATACCAAATTTTCTGATTAGCTCCTTGACATATTTTTGTTGGTGAATCTTTATGCCTTCTTTGGTTTGTTGAATCTGCAGTCCTAGGAAGAATTTCAATTCTCCCATCATGCTCATTTCAAATTCTGAGGTCATAAGATCTGAAAAAATACTTGCACAATTTATTGTTAGTAGAACCAAAAATAATATCGTCTACATAGATTTGAGCAACAAGTAAATCAGAACCCTCGGATTTTAAAAATAGGGTTTTGTCGACAGATCCTCTTTTAAAATTGTTTTGTAATAAAAATTTTGACAATCTGTCGTACCAAGCCCTAGGCGCTTGTTTCAAACCATATAAAGCTTTATCGAGTTTAAAAACATGGTTTTGAAACTTGCTATTCAAAAATCCAGGAGGGTGTTCAACAAAAACCTCTTCTTCCAAATAACCGTTAAGAAATGCAGTCTTAACGTCCATTTGGAATAATTTCATTCCTTTATGAGATGCGAAGGCGATGAGCAAGCGAATAGCTTCAAGTCTTGCTACTGGAGCGAATGTCTCGTCATAATCAATCCCTTCTTGTTGATTATAACCTTGAACAACCAATCGAGCCTTGTTACGAACTATAACTCCTGAATCATCCAATTTATTTCTGAATACCCATCGAGTACCAATCACAGTTCGATTAGAAGGTCGTGGCACAAGGTGCCATACTTTATTGCGTTCGAACTATTGAAGCTCCTCTTGCATAGCCAAAATCCAGTCGGATTCTGCAAGAGCTTCCTTTATGTTGGTAGGCTCTATGGTAGACAGAAAAGAATAGAATGAACAAAAGTTATTTAATGTTCGCCTTGTTTGAACTCCCTTATTCAAACTTCCTAGGATACTATCCATAGGATGAGAACTCATATATTTCCATTTTTTAGAGTTCCTAGGCTCATCATCATCTGATGAACTATCACTTTCCTCAAATGATTCAGAATCAAGATTGGTTCCCCCTGAGTTAGACTCTGGGGTTATAGCTGAAGTTGGTACAACTTCAGTTACACCATCTTGGTTCTGGTTCAAAGTTATAGCATCATCAGCTATAACTTCAGTTTCCTTTTCCTTGTTTTGAGAAGAGACATTCGTATCATCAACAATTGTCTCAGTTCTCTGTTCGAGGTCATTTGTGGATTTATCAAGTTCATCATTGATTCCTTCAATAACTTCTTCATTATTAATTGGCACGTCATCTCTGGAGAGACGAAAGTCTGGATCATTCATGTCCTCTTCTTCATTCTGTTCAACTTGTTCAAGCACACTATCTTCATCAAATACAACATGAACACTTTCTTCTATGCACAAAGTTCTTTTGTTAAAAACTTTAAAAGCTTTACTATGATTAGAATAACCAACAAACACAGTTTCGTCACTTCGTGGATCAAATTTGCTCAAATTACTTTTTCCATTATTATGGACAAAACATTTACTCCCGAAGCAACGAAGGTGAGCTATATTGGGTTTTCTCCCTCTTAAAAGTTCATAGGGAGTCTTTTTGAGAATAGGTCTAATCATAGCTCTATTGTGCACATAGCATGCAGTACTAATGGCTTATGCCCAAAAGCTCTTAGGAAGGCCACTACACAAAAGCATAGTGCGGGCCATGTCCTCTAATGTTCTTTTCATACGTTCCACGACACCATTTTGTTGTGGGGTTCGTGGTGCAGAAAAGTTATGTCCTACACCATTCTCCCTACAATATTCTATAAAAGCTTGATTATCAAATTCGGTGCCATGATTCGTACGAATGGAAACTAACTTTTTATCATACTTGTTTTGGGCGAGCTTCATTAGTACTACAAACTCGTCGAAAGTTTCATCTTTAGTAAATAGAAAGATAGGCCATACATACCTGAGTAGTCGTCGACTAGGACGAATACGTACCTTGATCCACCGCGGCTTCTAACTTTCATAGGTCCACATAGATCCATGTGTACCAACTCAAGTGGACGCTCTGTACTTACTACTCGCTTCGGTTTGAATGAAGATCTAACTTGTTTACAACGGGCACATGAGTCACACATCTTTTCTTGTTCGAATTTGATTGAGGGCAGACCCTCAACTAAATCCCAAGACTTAAGTTTCTTTAAAATCGTTGGACTGATGTGTGCAAACCTCTTGTGCCACAAGCATGAATCATCCACAGTGACTTTCATGCACGTAAAGGAACTTGTAGTGACTTTGTTTAAATCAATCATATACACGTTCCGTTTACGTAGACCTTCTAAGATAACATTGCTAGTTCCTTCAACTATTATACGACAAACATTTGAATGAAAAACGACTTTGTTGCCTTGGTCACATAGTTGAGAGATACTTAGCAAGTTATGCTTAAGGCCATCTACCAGATAGACGTTATTGATAGCATGTGAAGAAGATATACCAATCTTACCTACACCGATTATGTTACCCTTCTTGTTGTCTCCAAAGGTGACCTTGCCACCGTTGAAGGGCTCTAGTGAAAGAAATAAATTCTTGTTTCCAGTCATGTGCCTCGAACATCCACTGTCGAGATACCAAAGATTGTTTTCTTTCACTATTTTCTGCAGGAGAATCAAATGCAGCTTTTAGGTACCCACGCTAAG
Organism: Heliosperma pusillum; assembly: GCA_022085475.1. Classification (NCBI taxonomy): domain Eukaryota; kingdom Viridiplantae; phylum Streptophyta; class Magnoliopsida; order Caryophyllales; family Caryophyllaceae; genus Heliosperma; species Heliosperma pusillum. Next base: position 3,036 of record JAIUZE010047844.1, on the reverse strand, counting down.
TTGGGTCCTTTATGGTTAGTGACTCTATATATTTGATCCTTCCTAACCCATACCTGTTTGACAATTCTTTTCTTCTTAGGATAGGGTTTGCTAGGTTTATTATATTGATTGTTGTTACGACGCACATTAGGTTTAAACGACTGCTTCTGATTCACATAAGGTTTAGATTTTGAAGGAACAGATGTGTAATCGAAAGCCATGTCATAAAACCACCTGAACTCATTGTTTCTAATCTCATCACGGTGAGATTCAGGTTCAGACTCATTAACACTAGACACGTCATGCTCTTTCACAAAATCAGTTTGATTTTTGTTGTCATTAACATATTTAACACAATTATCTTTAACATGACCGTTGTGACCACAATAATTGCAAATCAGATATTCTGAAAGATTTACGTACTTCCTTCTTCTGAAATCACGGTCAGAAGGATTGGATTTGCATTTATCATGGTCTCTACGACTATAGCATTCATGACCAAGACCTTTCTTCATGTTATTATTAGACTGTTCGGTAAGGAAGTCTAAGACCTTTTGACTTCCTTCCCACTTATCGTGAACTTTTCGTGCATGTATGAGCAATTCCTTCAAAGACTGAATTTCTTTTTCACACGACGAATGATCTACATTCGAGTCTTTGGAGGGATTGTTCTTTTTGAAATTTTCACGAAAATCATTGAAACGTTTGTTCAAGATAAGTTTCTCCTCATAATGTTGACTTTTGGCTTGGGAGAATTCAGCCTTTAATTCTTTCAATTTCTGAGAAAGAAAAGAGTTTACTTTCTCATGATCAAGAATAGCAACTTCCTTTGTCTTGGCTTGAGATTGTAAAAGCTCATTGACTTTCTTCAATTCTAAAGTTATAGCATCATTAGCTACAACTTTGGCTTGAAGATGCTTAATGTTGAGTTTTAACTCTGAGATTATAGCTTCATTAGCCATAACTTTAGACTCAAGAGTTTTTTTCTCAACATTTGTCTTGTCTGAAGTTATAGCTGAAGTTGCCATAACTTTAGACTTGAGCTTTTTAGCTTTGGCCTTAAGAAGTTGGTTTTCCTCAGCAATGTCAAGAATTTGTTCTTTAAGATCTTTCAATTCTAGACTTTGCTCATGACAATGATCTAAGGCTTCTTCAAAATACTTAATTAAAGACTTCTTAGATAAATTCTTAACTTGCTTTTTAAGTTCAAGATGACTAACCTCTTCGTCATCTTCTGAATCTGGTTCTGAATCTGAGGTGCCAACAAGACACATCTCGGATTCGCTTTCATTGTCACTGTCAGAAATTAGGTCAAGACTGACGTTGCTTAGACACAAGTTGGCGACTTCCTCTTCTTCTGATTCGTCGTCCTCTGTGTCGAGATCTCCCGAGCAATAAGCCATCATTACTTGCTTGAATTCCTTCTTGGTTTTGTCTCGTTGATTTTTGTCTTTGATTTTCTTCCATGTGGGGCAATCTTTTATCATGTGATCATTATCCCCACATTTGAAGCAACCACGACTAGAAAGAGACCCTTTTGACTCAATTGGCTTCTTGTAAGATTTGTTAGTGTTGTTGTTGAACGTTTTCCCTTGTGGTTTGTTAAAGAACTTTTTCTTAAAACGTCTAGCAAATAACACTGTTTCATCTTCAAGATCCGAATCTGGTCTTTCACTAGATTCGGCCTGTAGAGCCACCTTCTTGCTATTACTATCATTTGCCGCATCTTCATCAAGAGTAATCTCATGAGCCATTAGGGTTCCAAGTAGCTCTTGATAAGATAGGTCAGATAGGTCTTTACATTCCTCAATTACCGTCACCTTATGTCTCCATCGTTTAGATAGACTTCTAAGGATCTTTCTGGCAATTTCCTCGGAGTCAAAAGTTTTTCCAAGATTTTTCAATTCATTAATGATACTGGAGAAGCGAGAGGACATGCTGTCAAGCGATTCATTTTGTTCCATGGAGAACAATTCGTATTTTCGCATAAGTAGAGCTATGCGTTGCTTTTTGACAACAGTTGTACCCTCATAAGCTAACTCAAGACCATCCCATATTTCCTTGGCAGTAGAACTAGATGAGAAACGATCAAATTCAGTATGGGTCATGCCGTTTTGCAACAGACTAATAGCCTTTGAATTTTTCTCAGCTTTCTTATAATCTGCCTCAACATAGTCATCTTCTTTCTTTTCGATGGAAGTGCCTGTAGCCGTTCCAAGCATGATATTATTAGGACCATTCTTAATGATTAGCCAACACTCCCAATCGTTACCCTTTATGAAATGGGTCATCATATTTTTCCATAAACTGTAGTTCTTCCCATCGAATACGGGACACTTCAGATGTTTGGAATCCATTAAAATAAAAATAAATGCAGCGGAAAATAAATAAAAAAAAAAAGATAAATGGATCAGACTCCTTGCTGTAAGGCAATCAAGAGCACGAGGCTCTGATACCAATTGTAGAGTCTATTGATCGAATACGAAAGAGGGGGGGGGAATTGAGTATTAAAAACTAGCCCCACTTTTTCGATTTATATGATATGTAATAAATTATTTGATCTTATGAATTAAAATCAACTAATTAATTAATCAAAGTAAGCGACGAAAAACGATAAATAAAAATACACGAAAAGTAAAGAGATAAGAGAGAGGCACACACGAAATTTTTGAAAGTGGTTCAGTTTCACACGTTGAAAAACCTCGTCCACTATTCTCGATTAATAATTTTTAGTACCTTTCTACGGATTAAAAAAATTACCAACCCACTCGTATAATCAACACTATGATTATAACTCAAGGTGAGTATCGCTAAATACTCTATACTATTTTACGCTAATAAGAAAGTACAATATAACTCACACAAATTCCCGTTAAAGAATTGTAAGCTTATAATGATGTACTATTATCCAATAACGTATTTCACTCAAGCGATTGATAATAATTGATGCACGACTCTTTTAAAAACAAACTCTAAAAATAATAACTATTTGCTCAAAGGTTTGCTTTAAAACGATTTTGGAAAATCAACACTAGTAAATAATTGTGCCGTGTGTAT
>JAIUZE010047843.1:0-32580 GCA_022085475.1 Heliosperma pusillum | reverse complement strand
TCTTACGCTAATAAGAAAGTACAATATAACTCACACAGATTCCCGTTAAAGAACTGTAAGCTTATAATGATGTACTATTATCCAATAACGTATTTCACTCAAGCGATTGATAATAATTGATGCACGACTCTTTTAAAAACAAACTCTAAAAATAATAACTATTTGCTCAAAGGTTTGCTTTAAAACGATTTTGGAAAATCAACACTAGTAAATAATTGTGCCGTGTGAGTATAGTGTATTTCGTGTGTTTTACAAATTGTATGTGAATGAGTATTTATAGTAGTAGAATCATAGTAGATCTAAAACCCTAGTATAATATTTAATAAAGATACTTATCTTATCATAAAATAATATTTGCTAATCTTATAGAAATATCTTTATCTCAAAATATTATTTGGTTTATCTTATAGAAATATATTTATCTTGAAATCTCAAAATATTGTTGTAAAGATATAGTAGAATCCTAGATTAGGTAAACTAAGGAAACAAACCTATGGAGGCCGGATTCCTAGATCACGAAACCCTAGGAGCACGAATCCCTAGGTGGCACAAACTAGGTTTCACGAAACCCTAGATGGCTCAAACACTAGGTGGGCTAATTAGGTTAACAACAAATTGAGATATAATATATTAGAAACCCTAGGTAGCATGACAACCCATAAGTTGTATTACTAACCAATAGAATCTCATAAATATATTCTCTAATAAAACTTTTGATAAATATAAAAATACTCTTTCACTTTTGAAAACATTTCAAAACATTTTATTTTCAAAATCATGCATTAACATTTATCATCCAAAGTCATAGGCTAAAGCTATAACTTTTGAACATAAAATCTCTCGAATGTAATAGTTATCGAATGACGACCTATACTCTCTAATCTTCACAAAGATCTTCATATACGGATCATTCTTCATGTTGATCACAAAGACCCTCCATCTCGATCTTGTGTAGTTTATGTAGATCTTGTTTGAAGCGATTTTCTGTAAAGTTATGGCCTGGTTAGCTATACTTCCATGTTCACTTCCAAATTATTCCTGAAGTTGTTATAACTTTGTCTCACAAACTTTATCAAAGTTATGCCTAACTTTGATCTTTCTTCTCATAATTGTTGCTAGCTATAATAAGACTAAAGCACACAATTACACGCATATGATATATCGAGTAAAACATATAATTACGTAAACACATGTCATTATCAAAACTATCAAATTGGTCCAACAAAACGTTTGATAGTGATTGTAAAAGAGGATTTTAATTACCACAAATTCTCATTTAAGACGGGTATTATCTGTCATAAATTTAAGACGAGTCGAATGCATACTAAACACCTCACGTATTGCCTATAAGATACCAAAAGTTGTCATTATTACCACTATGTAGTAGTATTGACATGTCTTAAGCTTAAGACAAATAGCGGCCGTCTTAAGCCAGATTTAGCGATTAGTTGGATACACGTGCTTTAGCACTATTTTTCCAATGTATCCCGTATATTGGATTATTGGGTTATCTCGTCTCCATATTTGTGCATGTGATGTATATATGAAAGATTGTATTTATTTGTTTCTTTTGTTTTCATTGTTATTCATCAGTTTTATTATGCAGCGAATTCACAATTTTGTGATCGGAGTCTGAGAATCATATATTATCTAAATGGAAATAACTTCAGTCAAATCCAAATCGCTTTATTGCTTATATGTGCATCAAACCGTAACGGAAACTTATCAGTACTTCAGGGTTTAATTCATAATAATGCTGACTCTTTCATCACCTAATCACCAATTCGGTCATTCTTCACCATTATTTTATACTTCTATACAATCTATAGCTTTATCTCTACATCTTTTAGGACTCAAAATAATACCCCATACTACTCCGTAGACCCTAGTAATTACATTAAACATGGAAAACATGTCTTGATAATATTAGCATTACAACAAACATTACAAAAGAATCCTTGTCTTAAAATTCTTAGCAAATTTAGTCACCTTATCTAATCTACACCATAACAAAGCTATCATGCGTGTCCAAACATTATGATACACTTACACATTGTGTATGATAATTTTCATACACAACCAATTAGAATAGGACATGTGGCAATTGTGATTTGACTTCAGGTGGTTAGATTAAGGTTAAGTTAGTAATTTTACATGAATAATTAGTTTATTACCTTATTAATCTAGTTAGCTATATTTAAGGAAGTTTTTTTTTGTTATCTTTTATACATTTTGGTTTTTATTGGTTTTTATATGTAGTCTCCTAATTCCATAATATTTGGTATCGTTTTCTTTATAAGTATTATCCTAATACCATTTTGGTTTTTTATAACTATTATCCTAATTCCATAATCAAGTTATCCTAATATTTTGATTTTTTCCGCCTTTTTTTTTGTTAATGATTAATATTTTTTTATATTTATATTCACCTTTTTTTATAACATTTTACGTTTTTTTTATCTATTTTCTTTTTGTTATTTTAGAAAATAAACGAGATAAAGACAATATACGAATCATATTATACAAGTCTTGTTGACCATTTGTTTTGCTAACATTACAAACCAACTAGCCTGCCTCTTCCATTTTCCTCAACACATTCAATTAACAATGACCCACAAATATCCATCATCATTTGCACACAAAAAAATAAAAATTATCCATCATCATATTCATAGTTATACTACAGTTTTACAATAGCAACATAGCAATTCAATCCCAATATCTTTATAATATAATTTGATCTTATATACTCCATATAAGTTTATTTTAATCATGACATAAATAAATTGTAATGATTAGGAAATCATTATATTTTTATTTCTGATATTATTGTTTGTAATCATTAATAAATCATTACTTTGTTAATTTTTTAAAAAATTTAATCATTAGGAAATAAAAATTGTATATGTTTTGATTTTTTTAAATTTTCTTTTTTACGAAAATTTTGTTAGCATGATTTTAGGAAAGATCTTATGAAGTATTTAGGAATTATTTTTTTAGGAAATAGTTATGAAACATTACCTACAATTATGCTAGTTCCCGTAATTAAGAGATTCTATGATATACTTATGATTATACAATAAAAAAAACTAAATATCAAAAGAACATACAAAAATATTGTAAATATAAATACAAAAAAAGAAAAACGGAATATATATGTAGCAATAAAGATAATACAAAAAACAAAATGAAATGAAATGAAAATAAAAAACTATATTATATAAATATTTCGTATAAATAAAGAAGATAATGACTTCAATTAATATTTCATAAGAGATTTACAAAATGTAAAAAAGAAAGAAAGAGATAAATACTTTATGAAATAAAAATGATAAAAAATAACACAGTGGTTTTAAAAAATCAAAAAAAGAATAATAATTACTGACTATATACTAAAATAAAACTATAATAATTAATAAGATAAACAAAATATATATAACAGTTAAGAAATTAAAACTTCCTTAAATATCGACTATATACTGAAGGAATAACATTTTCTGTCTTTCTATTGGCTGCACAATTCAAGGAAGAAAAAAGCAAACTTGACCCCACTAACTTTGCTCATAATTAATTACTCTCTCTCCTCTTTTCTTTCTTTTCTACTCTAATCTCAAAATATGATAAAAAAAAATTTGTTTATGTTTGTAAAAAAAAAAAAATCAATATCACAACAATGAATAACATAAGGGGTTTGCTATATCCCGCCCTCCATTTTACTCATCTCGCCCCCTACAATTACTTTCTTGCCCTTTGTTAATTATTTGACCCACCAATTTTTGTTTTTTCCCTTTTGTTATTTTAAAACTCGATTTTTAAAACCGCTTTAAAAATAAAACCGCTTAACGTTAATTTCAAAACAATTGAAATATTAAACAACATTAACGTGTTAACGAACAAAATTATCGTTTTAACGTTAATTTTTGTATATTATTTAACGATAATTAATATAAAAATCGCTAACTAATAACAATCATTTGACTTTTTTTCAAAAAATACCAATTAAATACGGAAAAACTTCAAACGGCCATAACTTTGCGCTCGGGCGTCCGTTTCAGATGATTTTTTTTTTCAAATCGCTTATCTCGACGAGACGAACGCAATGGTAAAAAAAAAAAAAAAAAAAAATTGTTTTCAATGGCCCATTCGTGTGAAACACACGAATTGGCCTGGGCCGATTCATGTGGTTTACACGAATGGGCCTAGGCCAGCTCGTGTAAATCACACGATTGGGCCAAGGCTTACTCGTGTGATTTGCAAGAACTGGCCTAGGCCCATTCGTGTAAATCACATGAATCGGCCCAGGCCAATTCGTGTGTTTCACACGAATAGGCCACTGAAAACAATTTTTTTTTTTTTTTTGTTTTTTACCATTGCATTTGTCTCGTCGAGATAAGCGATTTGAAAAAAAAATCATCGAAAACGGACACCCGAGCGTAAAGTTATGGCCATTTGAAGTTTTACAGTTTTTAATCGGCATTTTTTTGTAAAAATTTGAGTAAATTACAAATAACTCCCTTATATAATCAACATTTTTCAAATAACCCCCTTTTATAAATTTTTATCCAAATAACTCCCTTTTAAAACATATTTTTATACTTATCAATGCCTTGTTGTCCAGAATTAGACTTATTTTAATCAAAGCCGACTTATCCATCCTTAAAACATAATTCCTAGACCGATGCTTTAGTTTCATAGCCCCATATCTGTTCCAAACCTCTCTCAAAAGATAATAAGCTAAGTTTATTTTTAATTCACTCGAATCATACCCACTCAAGTCTCAACTTTATAAGTTAGGTTTTTTATTTTAATGGACTATTTTGTGATTAAGGTAGTAGATAAGAGTTCAATATCTCATGCAAGTGAAAAATGAATGAAAAAATTGAGTTTTTAGCTGAAAAATTCAAAAATTAAGTCTCATTAAGGAAAAGAGGTATTGATTTGTTTAAAAACATGTTTTAAAAGGGAGTTATTTGGATAAAATGTTATAAAAGGGAGTTGTTTGAAAAAGGTTGATTATATAAGGGAGTTATTTGTAATTTACTCTAAAAATTTAAATGATTGCTATCGGAAAATGGAAATTCGTAAATCGAAATGTACCGTCGCATTTCCGGTGTTTCGAAAATCTTCATCTTCATTTTCCGTGTTATCCTGTTCCTCCTCGTCATTTTCGTGACTCGTATTGTCGTTCCCATCATCATAACCGCTTTCCTCGCCCCCCACAATTACTTCTTTGCCTTTTATCATTAATTGACCACCAAATTTATTATTTCCGTCTTAATATTTTAAAATTCAAACCGTCATAAATTTTCCGTGTTAATATTTTAAAATTCAAACCGTCATAAATTTAAAATTCAAAATTCTAAAAAACGCTTCAAACTGTCATAAATTTAAAATTCAAAATTTAAAAAACCGTTTCAAACCGTTAGAAATTTAAAATCGCGTTATTTTGATTTTGTATTAATCGTTAATGGTTGAATTTACAAAAACAAAAAAAAAACAAAAAAAAAACGGAAAATGGCCCATTCGTGTGAATTTACACGAATGGACCTGGGCCAATTCGTGTAATCCACACGTCTGGGCCATGGCTCATTCGTGTGAATTACACGAATGGACCTGGGCCAATTCGTGTAATCCACACGAATGAGCCACGGCCCAGACGTGTAGATTACACGAATTGGCCCAGGTCCATTCGTGTAATTCACACGAATGGGTGATTTTCCGGTTTTTTTTTTTTTTAAATTGTCTTATTATGTAATTATATTTACGTATTTTTATTATGTAATATATATTTACGTACTTTTAGTTTTTTTGTATTATGTAATTAAATGTTTGATAATATATTTACGTACTTTTATTAATTACAATTGTAATTACGTTTTTTGTATTATGTAATTAAATGTTTGTTTGTTTTGTTTTTTTTAAAATCCGTTCCTCTTCGTCATTTTCGTGACCCGTATTGTCGTCCCCTTCATCAAACCCGCTATCCTCGCCGTAAGCATAATTAACATATTCATCGCTATAACGATAATGTTGCGCATTCCACTCGTTTGCAAATCGAGGTTCGTTATCATAAGTATTGTACGAAATACAAAGATATTCTAAAAAATCATTACCGTCACTCATTTTCGAAACAACGGAAAAAATAAATTTTAGATAGATGTTTTAGAGAGAAGGGCAAAATTGGAAAATGAAATGAAAATAGGGGGCGAGATGAGTAATAAGGGGGCGGGATATAGCAATTTTGTAACATAAACCCTAATTCTGATCTAATTAGATTAGATTAACGAATTATAGAATAAATTGATATTTGTATGATTGTTTTATTTTTATTTTCATTGAAATTATTTTTAAAATATCTCAGAAACTGAAAAACAATTTTCTCAAAAAACAATTACTAGCAACAATAACTACTCAAAAAAGTCGACAACAATAATGTAAATCTAAATAACATTATACAAAAAGCAACAATAATGATCAGATTTAAGTAATCTTTAAAAAAAATCATAAAAGAAATTATAATAAAAATTACAAAAGTAAAAATCACCAAACATGGGTAACTATAAAAAATAGTAGTTTACATAAAATAATTATTACGGAGTATATTATATGAACTCTGTAAATAAAACATAAATGAGTTTGTACAAACTTACATGAATTTTTACAGATTATTATTAGAGTTCCTTTAATGTAAATCACATATTTGTGATAAAATAAGAGGAATAGTGAGAAATAAAGGATGAATTAATCCTGCAAAATGGAAGAATGAATAAGGTTTACTAGGTTATTAAAAAGAAAGATATGGATTAATGACTAAAAGGGAGAAAAACGGCAATGACGGGGTAAAATTGTGAGAGTTAAGTGTTAGGGTTAGTTGGGTTGAGGGATTTTATGTAGATTAAATTCTCATGCTCTGGATGATTTATAGACTCCTAGGAATTTAACCTTAATTATTTTGGGCTCATTTAAGTTAGTATGGTTGTTTACTAGAAACTTATTAATATGTTGTCTACGCCAATTTTAATTACGTATTTTGCGATTAATGACGATTCATTAATTACATGTATGGTTAGTTTAATTTAATTACTTTAATTATTTTGGGCTAATTTAATTTAGTATGGTTATTTAAGTACATGTATTAATTTAGCTGTAAAGTTTTATTTTAATTACATGCTTTGAGCTTAATAATGGTTAGTTTTACTATAGTTGACGATAATATTGCATCATCGTTATCCCCGTCCATGTTTCCTTTATAATATTTCTTTATCGACGTCCATGTCCATGTTTGGTTTATAACACATGCTTTTGATTAGTGCTTTAATTTAAATTCAGGTGGAACTGACCAATATTTTTGAATTTAGTCATGTTCCTTAATATATCTCATATCTCATATCTCATATCTCATATATATAAAAGCCAAGTTTCTTAAAGGGTTTCTATTGGCTGCTTACATTTAGGCTTTTTTTCTTCTTTGGAACCCGCTCTAATTGCAATTTCTTTTTATTCCTCCACCTTCTACTTAATATACTTATTCCATAGGAAATTCCGAGTATATTTTATCATCTCAAAAAAGGTGAATGGTGTAAGTATATCTAACTGTGAATGGTGTAAGTATATTAAGTAGAGCGGGTATTTGGTTATGAACTGAGGAAATATATTTTATCAAAATATTTTTTCCAAACACTATTATGTACTCCTTCTACTTTCCTATTTTTATTTTAATTTGATTTTAAGAGATCAATGTTACTAAACTTTGACCGTAAATATATTGGATGGTAAAAAAATTAAAAATACATGAAACTAAATTATTACATTGATAATCAAACTATCTCTCACAAAACTATATTTTCAACAAAAACAAAAAAACATTAACATGTTGAAAATTATGGTTAAAACTTTGTCTTAGGGACCGTGAAAAAGAAAATGGGAAAAAGGGAAAAATAAGGGTAGTATCTTTTCATATTATACAAACCTTCACTTGAAAAAAAAAATTAACATGATATTATTATTTTATTTTAAATTAATTTTATGTGCTTTGATTTAAATATAAATATTTCACTTATTTATTTAATTAATTTGTTATATATGGGTCAAATAACGAGCTAAATAAATCTTAAAACTACATTAGTCGATCCTTTTCAGTTTGAGTCATTTCAGTCACGAGTTACATTTACGTGTTCATTAAACCGTGATATAACATGGTTGATTGAGTGAGGTTAATTTAGAACAAGATTAAACATATATAGAGTATATCAACATTTCTAGACTTATATGCTCTAAAAATGTTTTGAAATAATAATATTTATATAACAGCATACCCCGTGCAAATTTGCACGGGTTTAAAACTAGTAACTAACTTGATTAAGGTAACAAGTTAACTACACATGTAAAATGACTAACCTACCCATAATCTAACAAATTTAAATTAAATCACAAATGCCACATGTCATATTCTAATTCGTTGTGTATGAAATTTCTATACACATTGTGTAAGTGTAGCCTTTTTGTTATGAACATAGCCGGCCGAAGATGGAAGGCCAGATTCCCACTTTTAGTATTATCAATTCAAATATCAATTCTTAAACTCCATGAATGAATGACATGCACTTTTACTCACAAAATCACAAACTGATGAAGTTTATATATAATAAATATACTCTATATAATTCTTTATATAAAAAATAAACAAATAATAATTTCCTAAGCAAAATATCTAAAAATCAATGAACACTATAAGTTAATGATCAATCTTCAATTATCATATATACACACAAATAATTTGCTAAGGATGTAACTTTCCGAATCAAATGAAAAATGCGTACTCTGTAATAAGTAATGCGGCAACATAGATAGTAGACGGCACCGCCTTCCTTTATTCTACTGTATTGTCCTCCTATGTCATCAAGAAAAACCAAAGTGACAATAAAAAATGCAGATAGAAAATATAATGAAAAATAAAAAAAATGATTAAGATTTACTCCGTAAAACAATAAAAACAATGCACGTAGAAAACTTCATATGAATGAATGACTGGATTTAGATGTGTACTTATTTATAAAGCTTGTATTTACTCTATAACATAACTCTTAGGGAGATTAGTAGACAATATAGCAATAAAAACGGTCAATATTAAATTAGTGTAAGATTAAAAAGTGGGAGATGAATCACCCAAAGATTAAATGATTTTTAGTCAAGGTTTAGGGAAATTTTTTAGAAGTGCATATGTTAGTTCATTAGGCGCAGCCATGTGGCAGTATATTAAATACTCAATCTACCCTTTTTATATTATTGTATAGATGATCTTGCGTGCTACTTTTATTTTAGTGAAATTTCTTCAATATTCAACATTACTAATTCCTTTTTAATTATTACCACGTATATATCTAAATAGGGTTACATCGTTAGAACATTTTTTACTCATGTACCTTTTCAACATTTTACATTTTCATTAAACTTTATCTGATAACTTTAGTAATCAATGAAAAAAGTGTGAGTCTATATAATTCACCAAGAAAAAGCCATGACACTTACCATATTATCGAGAATATGATGTAGTTACTGGCACAAGTCCAAGGGTCACAAACAAAAACGAAAGTGAAGTTTTTGATAAACAAAAACATATAATGTTATGTATAGATAAACTATTTAGAAGTTATAATATTTTTTACTCATAATTGTATATTGTATAACTTTATTATTATTCTTTTATCTTTATTTATCTTTATTATATTTTTGTATTGAATGTAAATTACAAATTTGCTAATATTACTATAATTTAAAAGGTTTGTTTAGTTCAAAACTTAATTATTATTTTACTATAATAAAATTTAATTACATATCTGTGCAATTTTGCACGGGCTTAAAACTAGTAAGTTTATCTAAAGTTTTTCTCCAAAATCACCCAGACTTTATTAAACAAATAAATGGATGTATGCCAATTATAACAGTTTTTCTATTTTGAGAAGAAAACAAATATGAATTGAACTTTTCCCAATAATCAATTTTAAGGGGCTAATACTAATAATTTTATAATTTAAAGAAAATAAGAAATTAAATAATATAGGTGGTCATGTACACTTAACTTTTTAAATTTAGAAAATGACACCCTATATAAATCAATATACGTGCTATAAATAAGATTTGTTGATAAAAATAATATCATAATAAATAAATTATTAGGGTCATAATTCTAAAAATATGAAGAAAGTTAGTACGTTCACCACACCAACATTATTTTTCAATGTGAGATAAATAACACATGAAGAATTACACCAAGTATATGCAAATAATATGAGATTATATAATTTAACGATAACATTTTTTTACCACGAGTCTAATTATATTATTTTCATAATTAATACAAATTTTAAGAGCTCTTCAAGACAATATTTAAGATACTTAAACGATTTTGGGTTGATATCTAAGTTTCAAGGACGACTTCTATTTATAATCACATGATCGTCCCACGTTATGATATTTTTCCAATGTGGGACAATTCTTTTATTTATACGTAGTATATATTCACCACACCTATATTATTTTTCAAAGTTGGACAAACAACATATTAAGTATGTAGTAATCCTTTAAAATTAATTATTATTTATGATACTTTGCGTTAAGTCTTCAAAATGTAGAGAAAACACAAAATAATGCAACAAAGTAAATTTTTATCGGAAAATTCACGTGGTACCCCTAAACTTTGTCAAATTGCACGGGGTAGACAATTTTTTAAGTTTGCGCACATAGTAACCTTGAAATTTGATTTTCGAGTATGTCGTGTTTTTTTATCGTTCTTAAAATCTTCAAATGAACCTAAATCGTAGACTAGAAATCGGAATTCGCCAAACAAAAATTTAAAATTGATTAACTCTTCGAGATCTATAATTTAATCGAACAAAATATGGTCATTCGGAAATTTAAGATCGAAGTTAGGGACGATTTTAGGTGTTCGTAAGAAAAACCCCCATAAGTCACAATGAATAAGATCAAATATAGACGATGCATTATTATTACTTAAAAGATAAATCTCACGAGTTTGTTTGGCTCGTAAGCATACATCTCAATGCTTACTATATTATCTAACTAGTTTTATTTCGTTCTCCATCACTAAGAAAAGGAAGTAATGCAACCATCGTAGATGAAGGATGCCCCAATCAACAATGCTAAATAATCTATTTTATCTACTTTATTTACTCGGATTATCGTCGGTGTCTTTACGGTAAGGTTTATAGTCCCTTGATCTGTTCAGCCGCTCCAATCATCGTCTTCAAGGTGCTGTCCCGTATAATACACAACTTATTAGTGAACTGAATAGCTAAATGAGAATAAGACAATAAAGTAGAAACAGAGAGTAAATTGCATCGTATTCCTGGTGCATGTAGCACCCATGTGAGTCGTATTCCTGGTGCATATAGTACCCCTGTGAGTGTAAGACGATCTCCAACACGCACTTCTCCTTGTCTTGTAGCAACAATAGTCTGCCCATTAGGCAAATTAATGGGAGATGAATCAATCTCGAATAAATTAGCTAAATATTTGATGGCACCTGACATGTTGTGGCTGGTTCCGGTATCGACTATCCAATTTTGTAAAAACCTCTTACCATTTAAACGTTCATCTTCAGGTTGTTTTAAAGAACCATCAATAAAACTAGCTTTGGCGAGGAGTGAAGTCCGAATACCACGACTCCATTCCTCGTAATTGGGTCCCTGTAGAACCACGTGAGTTATAACGCTGTCGGGGTTATCATTGGACAAAATAGTATAGGGAGTTCATTTCTTTGTGCCGGTATATTCAACGCTTTTGTCTTCTCGGGGAGCCATGGTGGCTGAGAAGTATCTAGAATCGGTTTTCGTGTTTTTTTTTTCAAAACAAATATTGCTTTTATACCATTAAACGCAGGTTTCAGAAAGTTTACGTGTATTATTTGATATCATATGTCGACTATTTATACATCGAGTATCGAAGTTTGAGTAGGAAACTAATATATAACGAAAGACTTATCAAGAATAAATTCTTATCAAGAATAAATTCTATCAGTACAAAAGTCTATCAATAAAGTTTCCTAATGACAATCAATTCGTGAGCCAAGAAGTCGAGTAGAAGTGGGAAGCGTAGTTCATGCCAAATTCTCCAATAACTTCTCAATACTAACAACATTTAAAATACCATATCCGTGCAATTTGCACTATTTTAAGAGTAGTGTAGATGTGAAAACAGTAGGAACAAAAAACTGCACAATGTAACAAATTAAGGTAACATGGTGGCTTCATTAGCAATGTATTAGACAAGGAAAAGGCAACAATTATTTTTCTCACCACTGGTTTAATTTGCCAAACTTCAAGCTTCTGAGATACGAAACACACGAGATTACACATTTGTTTTTCTCTACTACATGTGAAACTACATGCTTGCAGGTTCGCGGGCTTGAGGTAGTGTCAGCTAAAAACCGCTTCTTCCGATTCATAACAACGCCAAAAATAAGAATGTACACATTTGTTTGTGAGCTTAGAGTATATTATTTGAGTCATGCTCCAAGAAGGTTACACCCTCCACGCTCCCCTCACCACGATTCGGTCGAGATTTGCAAAAACCTTCGACCAGGTGTTGTTCGGCCACAACAACACAGAGTTGTCCTGTCGGATATAATTCATTGATCTCTTGTTCCAGCAATGATAGGACTCAGATGTTCTCCTTGGCGATCTACGGCAAGCGGCAGTTTAAAGAGTTGTTAGGGGGTTTGTTATTAGATAACTTCTGTGGACCTTGACTGCCAACAAGCCCCAAGACTCTCTTGGTCTAATTTGAACATGACCATTTACAACTTCAGTAAAGTTTCTTCGTCTGCATTGACAATAATTTCAACGATCTACACCATACGAGTGTTATCGACTATATCTTTCAGCGTTGTGGCAACTTGAACTTCTCTGTTCAGCCTGGTACATATTTTCCGATCGCCAAGATTTATTTTAAACATCTTAGGCTGTTGGGCAAGTTCCTGATGACATTTGCGCTTGCCAACTCCCTCAGCAGCAGAAGGTGCCGAAGGTGGTGGACCCACTAAATTTGTTATTCCGTATGGCAGCATCAATAGTTGTGGAGAAAGAGGAAGTCACATTATTTATAATACGAAGCCGTAGCTTCAACACACTTTGTATTAGTCATTTTGTATTACTATTCTCACATACTTGTGCATCAGGAGCAGGTAAAAAAAGATCATTTAGAACTTTAGAAAGGCCAAAAGTTGACAACGACTAAACGCACCACATATAGTGATATAACCCACATAACCACTGAATTTACTTTTTAATTTAAAAAGCAAGAGATTAAAAGAACAAGAAAAATATATGATTAAACCGGTACTGCCTTCAAATCAACATCAAACCAGTGGTAATAAACCACAGAGTTAAACAAACTCATGAATGCCCATAGAATGAGTCTTGATATAATGGTATTGCACATCATCTTATCCACATTAAAATAAGCACATTAGAAGGGGACAATCAAGAATGCAACACTTATGTTAAGCATAAAGGGACACTTTGGATGGTTATCTTTTTATAGTTATACAACTAGTTCTTTTTCCCGTGAATTCACGGGGCGTTTTTGTTTGACAATAATTTAACTTTGATATGAAATTGGATCGTATATTAACATTTACTCAATAGACTATTAAAATGAGTGTAATATGACTTATGCTTCAATATGAGAAAAACAAAGAGTGAATTGTATTAAGTATTAGAATTAACTAACATTAATAATACCTTTTTTTTATATACATAATACGATTTTATCCCATTTCGAGACACTCACATCTATCTTCAATATCTCTTAAGTTATATGACTAATTATTATGATATGTATATTCATTTTAAAGAGATTTTCGTAAGTAATATAATGGTAGCAGTTTTATAATTTTTGAACAAATATATATCTATAAATATTAATGTCAAAAGTAGTTTACCTCGAAAATGTAAAACATCATATATAAATAATAAATATTATGATATGTATATTCATATGAAATAGATTTTTGTAAAGAATATAATGGTAGCAGTTTTATAATTTTTGAACAAATATATATTTGTAAATATTAAAGTTAAAAGTAGTTTTATCTCGAAAATGTAAATCATCATATATGAATAATAAATATTATGATATGTATATTCATATGAAAGAGATTTTCGTAAAGAATATAATGGTATTCGTTTTATAACTTTTGAACAAATATAAATTTGTAAATATTAATGTCAAAAGTTTACCTCGAAAACGTAAAGCATCATATATGAATAATGGAGGGAGTATTAAATTATTTATTCTCTTAAATGTGTTTTTTTGTGTTAACTAGCTCCAAAATAATCAACTAAGGATGTTACGCCACGTGGCGGTTCATATGATGCTTTTCTTCCCCTTTAATGTTATATATAGATATATAGATATTAATGTCAAAACTTTACCTCGAAAATGTAAAGCATCATATATGAATAATGAAGGGAGTATCAAATTATTTATTCTCTTAAATGTGTTGTGTTAAATAGCTCCAACCAAAATAATCAACTAAGGATGTTGCGCCACGTGGCCGTTCATATGATGTTTGTCTTCCCTTTTAATATCTACTATATATAAAAGATAAAACATTTTAAGCGTTCTTATTGGTCGATGAAAAAAAAAGAATTTATCAAATATTTAGTGATTTAGGACTCCCCATGTTTATGGTTAAGAATTAATTAGTCTCTCACCGTCATTATTTATTGTTTACCCTATCCAACTTTTATTAATTTCATTAAATCAATGTGTTACATTACACTACACTATATTTTATTAAACATAACATGTAATGACCATTTACATAGTTTAATATCATTATTTAATCTCATTTGCACATCCGTAAAAAGATGTTATAAACACAAATTATTACATTCCCTATAATTAAAATTTACACTCCACAATTTACATATTACAATTACGAATATTATAAATAAACTACATAATTGCATACAAATTACGAAATTACTAATACTAATTTCTAATACAAAAATCATAGTATCAGTTTCAAAATATATAGTGTATACTCCGTAAGAAATCATAATATGTTTTGAAATTTTAAGCTCTAGACATTAAAGGGTAAGACATGTTTTCTGAGAACATATAGTTATTTTCATTCCCATTGACAAAAGATATTTGTTTGTTCATTATATTGGTTTAAATTATTATATTAAGATCAGTTTCAATCGATTTTTTAATTGGTCGTTAATTTAAAATTTATCTTATAAAAACATACTACTTATATTTTACTTGAATACATCTAAGTTGTTTTTTGTTTCACGATAACAATAAACAAAAATCAAATATAATCATGTATCAAATAATAACGCCTTTTATTAATTACAACACGTGCATTTTCTGCACGGGTTTAAAACTAGTATAATTCAAATATTTCATTAACTATGTCTATCCTATAACTTAGGAATAAGTTAGTTAGTGGCCTGTAGTTGAGGCCTTAGTCAGTATTATGTTTCCTGTTTTTTAGAGAATTGTTAGAAGAGTTGGTCCTTGTTCTCAAGCACTGTCATAGTCATGCAACATGGAGTTTGTTACTCTATATTCATTCATATTTAAGCTTTGTAATTCTATTCAATTAATGTAAGCTACTTTCTCCTTTCTTTTCATTGTTCTACAAAATGAAACTCACAAAATTTCTGTGTAAAATACAACAAATTGATATCAGGTCTTAAGTTACGAATCCAGGGATTTATTATGGTAACAAATGGTTCAAATGGTCTTTCTTATTTGCCTATTTTCAAAGGAACAAAGTATCAATTCTGGCAAGTGAAGATGCAAACTTTGTTCAAGTCACGGGAGTAGTGGGAATTGGTAGATCAGGGGTTTGATGATCCTAAACCTCCTGAACCTAATGCACAACTCAAAGAGAAGATGAAGAAGGATTCTAAAGCTCTGTTCATAATTCAACAGGCTTTAAATGAAGAAGTCTTTCCTCGCATAGCATCTACCAGTACTTCAAAGGAAGCTTGGGAATTATGAAGTCAGAATATCAAGGAGACAAGAAAATAATCAAGGTAAGACTACAGTCATTGAGAAGGGAGTTTGAAACATCCACTACTACAAAAACAGGAAATGACAACGGTTAAAAACCGTTGTAATATTAAAAAGCGGACGTTGTTAAAGCCTCCGTTGTTAAAGGTTTTAACAACGGTTCCAATTTAATGAAAATACCGTTGTTAATAGTTTTAACAACGGTAAGAAGTCGTTGTTATTACTAGATAACTGTTGTTAAAACGTGTGAATAATTATGGTGGGAAAGATACGAGAACGGTTCTATTAAATTAAACCGTTGTTAAAGGTATGATTAGTTTTGGTGGGAAATATTATAACAACGCTATTTTTTTTAAACCCGTTGTGAATATAGTTAATTACAACGGAGTATAATAAATAAGCCGTTGTGGAAAGTTTTAATAACAACCGGTATTCTAGAATAAACCGTTGTTAAAGGTATGATAAGTTTTGGTGGGAAATATGTTACAACGCTTTTAATGAATTTTAAAAAACCGTTGTTATTATTTTTATTATTGTTTTTGAAAAAATTGTAATTTGTTCCCCTGCCACCACTGAAAATCCTGCATAAATCAGCAGCAGTAGCAGCAGCACGCATCATAAACCAATTTCAGAAGCAGCAAAATGATATATCTATATATATATCAGAGCAATTCATGTACAGGGCAATTCATGTACATGGCAATTCATGTACAGCAGCAGCAAAATGATATATACAACCAAAATGATCTCTTTTAGAGCAATTCATACTTACAACTTGCTCTAATTAATGACTTCTACAAATTAAAGTTCCCTATCTGCTTCCAAAATAATCTAAGTTTCATTTATTCTTTGTTTGTTCAAGGACGTATTTGCCCAACAAGTCCCTTACCTCGTCTATATTGTGCTTAGTGTACTCAGGGACATGTGGCGTCTTGATTGAATACTGCGGATAAAACAAATAAAAGACATCGATCAGTAGGGTAACAACAGTATAGGCATATCATACATAATTAGCAACATCGATCATATATATATAGCAGAAAAGATATCAGCTCTAATGAAAAAAAGTAAATAATAGCTACATTAAACTACTAACTCTTTCTGGAATGCTGATATATCTTCGCCTAATAATCTCCAACATGAAACGACAAACGTAGTATCCACATTGGATGCTATCCGGCTGTTTAGGGACCTATTATTACATAATAAACGAAGAGACGAGAAGGCAATTACCAATTAGTTTAATGCGTAATTAAAAAAGACAGATGTATATGCGTAATTAGTTTAATGCACTAGTATTTGCGCGTACGTACCCCTGTTATCGTAATAAAAGTAGGGCCATCATCAGAATATTCTGTCGGTTGATTGCCGGTTGCTCTTTTCTTCTCAAAGGCCCTTTAAAAAAGGAAAGAGGCCGAAAGTCACATAAACTTACTTAATAATAATAAATGAAACTTAATATTATATGTGCCAAATCATCATCAGTACGTATTATAAACTTACTTAATAATCAACATCTTAAAGGTCTCGGATGGTTGTCCATGCAAAGAGTCCAACCAAAATACTTTCTTCGTGGTCGGATTGATCGCTGCTAGCACCCAATGTCTCCTAGAGATCGAGAGACACATCATTATTAACAAGCACAACATGCATCATAACCAAACATATAAAAATGCAATTGTATTTGGAATCGTAATATTAATTATATATTACCCGGCTTCATTATAAGGGGCAAAAATGAGCTTATTGTTTTTCGCCAATTCCCCAGCAATATAATTTACACGTTCTTCATACGAAAACATCTCGATATGCATAGATAAAACATTTGGGCACATGAATCCGTATTGAGGAAGTGGATTAATATTGGTCTCGGCGGGGATCACAACCGAGTTCAAGTACCTACATGCCGGTTTTAATTCCGATATTATAAACACTATATCTTACTTAGTCAGAATATTAGAATACTGCATGATTTAATTTATTAAGAAACTTACTTCATCCAAACATATAGGTGTTGGACATCAATCTCGTCAAGGCCAGCCCAAACGGCTAGCGTATCCCAATCCAGCATTGCTTGGCGTTCTACCCCTACAATATCATTCTCGAGCGGAATAACTATTAATTGCTCGCTTGCTATGCGTCTCTCAGCCTCCTTATAAAGCTCCAGCATCGCCACCGTTCGTACTTTTTCCATGTAAACGTTCCCATGATATTTAGTACCGGATAGACTCCTGACCTCTTTCAGCTTGGGGAAATGATGCGGTGTGCTACCTTTCACAACCTACATGTGGCTAACTAAATTAAGTTGCTCTTTCAATGATGAGGCGATAGTAGAACTTAAAATAGAAAGAGAGTTGATTAAATACCTCATCAAGTTGTTGTTTTGACGAGGTAGTAGAAAGATTATTGTCTATCGAGTTAGACTTATCCATGTTTTTTGTTACCTACAAAACAAAAATAAAACATATAAATTTCACTATTTATGAAGGTGATGAACAAAGACAAAAGGCGGGTTAAATTAGATGTATTTTTCTAACCCCGTCTACATTCTGTTGAATTTTACAATCACGAGCCAAGAAAATGTGGCTTTGAGGCCATTGGACAAAACCTTTAACCGCATCTGCCAGTATTACTATGTCGTCGCGGACTGTGACGGGCAGTTTACAGGTTTCATAGCCCTTCACGACTCCCACTATCCCCACTTTTGCATGCTTCGGCAAGAGTGGTACGCCATGAACCAAGATGGTTTCCGCTGAGTCCTTGGGCTTTGGGCATACGAAAGCCCGAGCAACAATCACATTCTCTTTTAATGAAGGGTCGGCGAGACGAACAAGCCTCCGCTGTTTTGTGGCCTGAAGAATACACATTATTTACTAAATACCAAAATATAATAGATATCATAAATGATCTATATTGAGTATATAATGTAAAGTTAGTTACAAGTATTTATTGTTGGTGGGTAGGCTATTATACCTTATCGGCTTGAGGTATCAAAACCTCAGCAGCATTAGGTACCTCACCCGTCTCCTCAAGATGCGTCCCCTTTTCCGACTCATTTACCTAATAAAACAAACCAATCAAAGGCATGGCTGCTAGAAAGAACAAATGCAGGAAAAAAAGAAGAAGTCATATTTACCTTACCGGCTTGAGGTATTAAAACCTCGGCAGCAGTAGGTACCTCAACCATCTTCTCAGCCGTCTCCTCATGTATTGGCAAGGTAGTAGTGTCTGCCTCTTGGCAAATCTGTTGCACTACCTCGCCCTTTTTAATGACATCCTCCATCATCTTCAATTCTTCTTCGGAAGGCTTGCCTCCAGAACTCATCTTCAGTATCACGGAGGCCAATAACTGAACCTGCACGCCCAAAATGTAGAATCAGCAATTTGTTAAAACAATAAAATGTGAATTTTAAATGACAATAACAAATGGTATACGTACCATGTCAGCCTTCCCCTTATTTTTCTTCTTCTTGTTCGAGCTAGTTGTCCCATAATATTTCGTGACTCCGACATGTAATGGGACGCCCCTTAATCGACCTGGATGCTCGGGACGGCCGATCGCTCTAGCAAGAACGTCGTCACGACCACTCGGAGTGAATTTCCCTTCCGCAACCTCCTTCAGAACATTCTCCTATAATATATTAAATAAACTTAATTTAATTTTTGTTACTAAAATAAATAGATAGTTAGACATACAAGAATTGAACAATAAAGTTATTAAAAACCCGTCTTAATAAAAATAATACTTACTATGTTGGCCAAGACTTCCTGATCATATTCGTTACATGTTCGGGATCCTTTAGGCGTGTGCCCTTCTTTATAAGTTACATGCCGATTCAAGTCGGTCACACCTTTTGACACCTACACGTTAACTCAAAAATAATATATGTATACATGTATATCAAGTCCAAGTATGATTAAAAAAATCTAATATATAGATGCTACTTACGAGATTTTCTTCTATCAATCTGTAACCGCCTCGAGAACCATAATATACCCCCCGCTTCTGTGAGATGTTAGCACGATTTCTGGCGCTAACGCTCTTCAAATCATATAAAATCGCAAGTAGATGAGACAATTAGAAAATTATAGATACAAGTAGAGTTTTAGAAAAATGTAACCTGAAACTTTTAGAAAAATGTAACCTTAAGTAGAGTTTTACAAAAATGTAAACATATGACATGGATACTTAACCTGAAACTTTTCAGTAGCTCGTTTCGCCTTATAATTATCCCATTGTTGCTGAGTGATGTGGGGGTACTTTGTCGGTGGGCTCTTATGCATCTGCCCCGTCTCCTTGTCCACATACAAGTGTAATTTGGCAAGGTCACACCTCCACTGCCTTAAGACTGCCGCTGCCTTACGTAATAGATACTTATCATGGCAGTCTGGAATATCGAAAGCTTCCTGCATCATCATCATATATACTAATAAGCGGCTGTCTAATATCATACCTTTACACGAACCTTTATACGGCTTCCTGCCTTATGTAATAGTAACTTATGCAAAATAAAATGGTGTTTAGCTAAAGATATTATCATACCTTTATACGTTTCAAGAGTAAGTTCTGCAATGAAGGATTTATATTCCTGAAATCATCTAAATCTATAGGCACAAACTGTTTGGTTGTAACTCCAATCCAAGTGGCTAAATGGCTAGCATTTGGACCAGTAGGAACACCTTTCACACTCCATTTTATTTCCATCGGCGTTTTTGCCGCTATAGCTGCAAGGGCTGCAGAGCACTTCGAAGCACCCCTCTCACCAGGCTTATCCCCCTTATCATTGTTGTCTACTCTTTTCCGTTTTTCACCCATGATAATCCTAAGACACTAAGACCTTCAAAATAAATGAAATAGTAACGGAACAGAGTCATGCATACAGCGATTCTAAAACCCTAAGACCTTGAAATGAATGAAATAGTAACTGAACAAATAAAGAGTCATGCAGAGATTCTAAAACTCTAAAAACTTAGAAAGGAATGAAACTACATGATAAAGAGAACGATAAATAGAAAATGAAAACAAAAAGATGAACTTCAAACTTAAAACCCTAAAGACGAAACACAAAAATTACCTGATAAAGAAAATGAGAACAGGGTGATGATAAAGAGAACAGGATGATGATCACGAGTACGAGGAGGATGATGATGATACTAAACAAAAAGATTTGTGTTGTAAACGAGGATGATTGTAAACGAGGAGGATGATGATGATAATGTACGTGTGTAAAATTTACTCTATAGGATTGTAAATTATTTTTTATTAAGAGAAACTAAAGGGTTTATTAAGAGAAACTATTGACAACGGTTATCCTACAAACCACCGTTGTTATAGAGTAATAACAACGGTTAAATAACACCCGTTGTAGAAAGTAATAACACTAAGACAACGGTTTATTTATTATAAACCGTTGTTGAAAGTAATAACAACGGTGAATTTCTAAAACACCGTTTTTATAGATTATGTATATTTTTTTTAATTTTTCAGATACGCGCGCGCGGTATTAAAATTTGAGGCACGAAATAAACTCATTAACTTTGCTCTAAATTAATTTATTTAACTTTGCTCTAAATTTAATTTAATTTATTTTACTTTGCTCTAAATTTTATATTATAGGCGTAAGTTACGTTTAATTATTAGCTCGGATCGGGTTTGGCCTGGGAATCAATTCTAATCGGGTTAGATTCGGCGGGTTTGTAATTAATAACTTTATCGATCGGGTTAGTTATTAATTATTTTTAGTTTTTGGTTCAATTACCTCGAATCGGGTCATTTTCTTTTTAATTAAGGAACTGGTTATTATAATTATCATGCATCACTAGTTAACCTGAAACTAATCGATCGGGTGGCCAGGCCAGCAGTTACGGATCGGGCAATCCACTTTCTAGATCAGAGCAAGCGTACGTAATAGCTACGCACTTCAATTCGGGTCGATCACTTTTGGGCAGGGTCGGGGGCACGTGTCATTATTAATTACCTCGTATATATATATGTACTACTTATTGATGATGATATATATATATATATATAATAATTAAATGATGATGACTTCCGGATCTCTAATTAACGACGCTCGTACTACAATTTGCAATAATAACAGATTCATCAATGCACATACATGCAATTCAAGTAAGTATTATATATACACGTACGTCAATGCAATGTTTCCCAAATTAAATAATAATGATATATATATATATATATATATGGCCTGGGGTCGATCGACTTCGTTCATCCAATTCAAGTACGCTAATGAACGGGCCGTTTTTGCATCACAAACCTGAAACTGTCCGACCCAAAATTAATTAGCTCGCTAGTATCGGGTTATTTTATTTAATTCGATAGAAATCATTATTTATTATCCGCGTGATGATTATTAAGTATCATTTTCGGGTCGGATCACTTTTAATTATTAAGTATCATTATTAGTATACGTGTGTTACTTCAAAATAACCCTAAACCCTAAACCCTAAACCCTAAACCCTAAACCCTAAACCCTAAACCCTAAACCCTAAACCCTAAACCCTTTTTTATATACTTCTAATTAATAATACATCAAAATATTGAACATCAATTCAAACACTTTAAACAACATTCTTTCTCATTGATTTCATTAGGAATAACCTAGATTTTATAATAAAGTACATTACATTCATCCGACATCAAATAAATAAAGATGTTAAATAATCCGGAACAATTCCGGTTAAGTGTAAAAAGCTTTTCTCACACTGCCACCAACAATCCGGAACAATATTGATGATACTGATGACTTCCGGATCATTAACCTCGTATTTTGCAATAACAGATTCAATGCCTGCAAGTACACGTCTTGCATGTGGAGATAAGGTAGGACGGGTACAGCTCAACATATCTCTTGCGGCATCCAACCTCCGAGTATAAGGCCGACGTGGGTAGACAGAGGACGATGATGATGACGACGCTTGGTTGACAAGTCGGACTGCTTCACGCCTCTTAATCCAATAATCCCTTCGATGTTCAATGGATCCTTTAATCAATGGGTGATGATCAGCGGGAACTACGGCAAGAGCCTCCTCCTCATCTGCAATCAATTTTGTAAGGGTCGTTTCATCGTTGGGAAGGTTAACTGCTGCCATTGATGATATTAATTTTAGGGTAGTTATGGAATATTTAAAGGAGGGGTTTTGAGGCTGTATTTATAGAGGGGTTATGCTGCCATTGATGATGTTCAATGGATGCTTTAATCAATGCTGGTTCTGCTGTTGTTTATTCACGGGTTTGGACTGCAATATCTTTTAATTAAAAATAATAATGTTGAGCAATAACAACGGTTATTGGTACAAAAACCCGTTGTTATTACGCAATAACAACGGTTATTGGTACAAAAACCCGTTGTTATTACTAACCACAACGGTTTTCGTTATCACAACCGTTGTGATAGGGTTACTGCACATTGCAGTAAATGCATTGACTGCACATTGCAGTAAATGCATTGACTGCATATTCACACATTTACTCAATCAATAACGTACTGCATGCATGTGAATGTATAGTCGTTTTGGGAACCAATGCATGCATGTGAATCAATGCCTTCATGTGAACCAATGCATGCATGTGAATAAATAACTCCAATAAATAACTCTCTATAAATACAGCCTCAATACAAGCAGGTTATCAACCACATACAAAATTCCCAACTCTAATCAATAACATATTTGCTAAACCATACAAAATTTCCCAGCCTCAATACTAACATCAACCATACAAAATGTCTGGAACTTTTACTAAACCATATGCTTGCATCATGAAAGAAATGCCTTGTCATATTGAGGGTGGCTACGTTGTGTGTAAAAGTTACAAAAAACTCCGTGATACGCTTATTCGAAATGGCTACTTAATAAGGAAGATGTGGCCAAATTATCATCGCGGGCACTTTACAGGGCATCTCGTTTTCGAGTTTGGGATGTCGGATGCTCATCGTGCGTCCGCATTCAAACTGGCAAGAATGTTTGACAAGGCCGGGCATGGGAGACAAGATTTTATTGAGAGCACGGACCACAAGCCTGGGCCATATCTATGGGTGGCTTCCGAACATGAGCGTTACTGTTTCCCAAATGGGGTCGACCTCGTTGAAGTGACCCAGGTAGAGCAGTGGGAAGGGTTGGCTCTGGCCGAGGCTGACCCGATTGATGCATATGCTCTAGCGGTGGCAGCTATCCGGGAGATTTACCCGGACTCAATTTAATTTGTTGTTGTTGTTTGGTTGTAGTTGTTTGGTTGTTTGGTTGTTGTTGTTTTGGCGCCATTTGTGTGTGGCGCCGTTTGAACTTATAATTTAATAATATTAATGTTGATACGTTAATTTGTTTTTTGACTTAAGTTTAGAAGTAATTAAACTTATTCAATATAAAGCTATTCAATCGATAAAGCAAAATTAGAATTGAACGACATTCAGGAAATGACATTCACAAATTTGCTAATAATTGACGTTCAGGAAATAAACGACATTCAGGAAATGACATTCACAAATTCACAAATTCAAGAAATAGTTGATAAAAATAATAGCTGAGTAATAAGGGAGATGATGACAGAAAAATGATCGCTTTGTGATAGAGTTTTTGTGTTGCAGTACTACAGTCGTATTACTAATGTTGTGTGTTTTCTATCTACAAATATTGACAACGGTTATTATAAACAAACCGTTGTGATAGAGCAATGACTACGGTTATAGTAGTCTACCCGTTGTAATTAGTAAAAACTATGACAACGGTTTATGGTTATTAACCGTTGTTATAATCAATAACAACGGGTAGATTTACAACAACCGTTGTTGTTGC
The DNA here is from genome assembly GCA_022085475.1 of Heliosperma pusillum. Lineage (NCBI taxonomy): Eukaryota > Viridiplantae > Streptophyta > Magnoliopsida > Caryophyllales > Caryophyllaceae > Heliosperma > Heliosperma pusillum. The sequence goes on along the minus strand of JAIUZE010047843.1, from coordinate 7,713 downwards.
TTACCTTTATTTTTTTTTAATTATAATTATAAGAGACAGCAATATCATAAGTACTATACACTGCAATAATAATCAGCAGAAACCAACAAAGACAGCAATATCATAAGCACTATACACTGCAATATCAGCAGAAACCAAAACATGGAGACTGTATAATGAATGACCAAAAGCTAAATAATTTGGGAATCTTCAACAATGACCAAAGCTAACAAAAACTAAAGACAATACCACCTCAGGATCGGGGACGTTTCTTGCCCGACATAGTTTCTTCGTTAACCCAAATACCTTCACCATGATCATCACGCATATAGATGCTTTCATTGTTATCATGATCAGTGTCAACATTGTCGAAATAAGATACAGTGGAAGAGTGATCCATTCCCTCAAACACGACATCCTGATCATTATCCCCATCATTATCGGGTGCACCCCGTCTACTCCTTATAGATAGTACAACAGACCACTTCTTATCCATAGGATCGGTGACATAGAACACTTGTTTAGCTTGGGATGCCATTATGAAAGGATCATCCTTATTATTGCCAACCTTATCCAAATTGACCAACGTAAATCCCATTTTATCCTTTCGAACACAATTGTTGTTGTTATCAACCCAGTTACATCGAAACAGAGGTATTGTGAAATCAATGTAATCTAATACCAATATTTCTTGAATAACACCATAATAAAGGCATTTTCCCCAAATAGGGTTTTTATCTTTTGAAGTAGCAAAGTGCATTGCCTCAAATTCAGAACTCACACCACTATTTTGCATTGTGCTCAACTCATCTTGCTCGCGGGTGTAAAAAGTATAACCATTAATAGCAAAACCGCTGAAAAAAGTGGCCCTGGCATTTGGACCTAACCCAAGACGTAGTAACCTAGGAGAGATGTCATCACCATACAAATTCTTATACTCCAAGACAACATTCCTAAACCACTCTCCAAATGTCTTCTTATGCTCGTTTGCAATCCACATCTCGCTCTTGTTTGGGTGATCGTATTTGAGCTCATCTTTGTGTTGTTCAATATAAGGTTGCACCTCATCTTCGTTGTTTAGCACATACGTATGTGCTAAATGTAACATGTCACGTGACACAATTTTTTCAACCCGGCCCCTAATACCTTTTCCGGTCATCCAGTCACTATGACGATTCTTTGGAACGCCAATTAACTCCTCAGGAGAGAGATGAGCGTAACAATATGCAAGAGCTTCGTCTAATATAGCACGTTCAGCAATACAACCTTCTGGACGATACCGATTAGATGTATAGTCCTTGTAGACTTTCATCAATCTTTCGAAAGGATACTGGTATCTCAAGTACACGGGCCCAAGGTACAAAATCTCCCTAACCAAGTGAGTGGTCAGGTGAATCATGATAGTGAAGAAAGAGGGTGGAAAATACAGTTCAAAATGACAAAGAGAGGTGACAACGAGGTCCTGCAATGAATCCGCAGCATCGGGATCGATGACTTTATCGCATATGGACTGGAAGAAGAGACAGAATCTGGTAATAGCATATCGTACCTTTTCAGGTAAAATGGAGCGAATAGCCACGGATAGTAATTGTTGCATCAAAGTGTGGCAATCATGTGACTTTAACCCGGTGAGTTTTAGATCTTGCATCGACACAAGGCTTTTGATGTTGGACGAATAACCATGTGGCACTTTAATTCCATTCAAGCATGCACAAAACTCTTTTTTCTCATTCCGTGAAAGGGTATAAGCTGCTGGCGGTAAAAATGTACCATTACCTCTCTTCTGTGGTGCCAACTCTAGCCTAATACCCATCATTTGCATATCTTCCCTAGCTGCGGCGTTATCCTTTGTTTTACCGGGAACATTCAGGAGGGTATTGATAATATTATCACAGACATTTTTCTCAATGTGCATGAAATCGAGGCAATGCCTGACCTCCAGGTCAGGCCAATATGGAAGTTTATCAAAAAATATGGATCTTTTCTTATACCCACGAGTAGACAATTTAGAGCCGTTCTTCTTCCCATATTTTATCTCTATATGCTTTACTTTCTGATAAACTTCATGCCCACTCAAAATTCTAGGAGGTTGACGATGTTCTTGACGTCCATTAAATGCTTTCTGCTGCTTGCGATAACAATGGTCAGGATCCAAGCCCCTCCTATTTCCCAAATACACATACTTATGAGAACACTTCAAGTATTCAGACTCGATATCCTCCCCACACAATGGACATGCCTCTTTCCCATGCACCGTATGCCCAGAAAGGTCGCCATAAGCCGGATAGTCGGTTATTGTACACAATAACATCGCTCTCAAATTGAAAGTTTCATTCCTATATGCATCAAATACTTCTATCCCACTATCCCACAAAATTCGCAAATCATCTAAAAGAGGTTCCAAATAGACATCTATATTATTTCCAGGTTGTTTAGGGCCGGAAATTAACAACGACAACATCAAGTACTTTCTTTTCATGCACACATATGGAGGTAAGTTGTATATTGCCAACACTACTGGCCAAGTACTATGTTGGGTACTCATGTTTCCATGGGGGTTCATTCCATCAGTGGACAGCGCTAGACGTAAGTTTCTAGGTTCAATGCCGAAATCGGGATACTTAGCGTCGAACGATTTCCATTGCATACCATCTGCCGGGTGTCTTAGCTTCCCATCATTTATTCTTCCAGTTTCATGCCAAGTTAACATTTTTGAATCATTGCTATTCGCAAACATCCTTATGAATCTTGGTATCACTGGAAAATACCATAACACCTTAGCCGGGATCCCTTCCTTATCCTTATAACGCCACTCAAAACAAACCGGACAATTGGTTAAGTTTTGATATAATTTTCGATACAATACGCAATCATTTGGACATGCATGTATTTTCTCATATTTCATACCCACCCCTCTAATTAGTTTTTTAGCCTCATATGTCTTAACGGGAAGAACATTACCATCTGGAAGCATGTCGTTTATCAAGGCTAATAAACTAGTGAAACATGTGTCACTAACCCCATTTGCCCCCTTGATATTATACAACTTCACCACAGCCGACATCTTTGTGTACTTACAACCAGGGTATAGAGGCGCTTCAGACTCACACAACTTCTTATACATGTTGTCAAGGTCATCCAAATTAATGTTTTCATCTTCAAAAGCATTTGATTCATCATCCTTTTCTTCATTATCTGTAGACCCAACATTCAACTCGTCTGCTTCCAACTCAACATACTCGGCAAACTCGGGATCATCAGTTATCCTTTCGTATACCTCAAGATCATCTTCTTCAAAATTATTATCTTCCTCTAATGATTCCCCATGAAAAATCCAACGGGTATAGGATCGACTAAAACTATACTTTTCTAGGTGAATTTTAACGTCCGGAATAGCCATATACCTAATATTACCACATCTTTCACAAGGGCATGGAATACTAGAAGAACCATTCAAATTGTTCGCAACGACTTCATAAAATTCAGCTAAACCATCCTTATAGTTTGGGTCACTCATATTCGCAGCATTCATCCAAGTTCGAGTCATTTATCTACATTCGTAGTATATATAGTAAGCCAAGTAATTCAGAAAATCCAACTAATTAAAACTAATTCAATAATAAGCCAACTAATTCAGAAAATGCAATGTATAAGGCAACTAATTCACAAATAAACGAAATTCAGGAAATCAATAAAGAAAAATTATTAGAATACCTGATTAATAAGAAATAGCAGACGGAGATGATGACAAAGAGACGATCAGGAAATCAATAAATTATTGATTTAGTGTTTGTGTTTTTGTGTTGCAGTACAGTATTATTAGTGTTCTGTGTTTTTTTTCATCTTTATTAAACGTATTGACAACGGTTATTATTCATATTCACCGTTGTTATTAGGTTACCTATTTACAACGGTTAACAAAGTTAAATCCGTTGTTAACTAACAAAGTTAACTAACAACAACGTACAACAAAATCATCTCCGTTGTTATTAATTTAAGCCAAATAATGCGCCAAATTAATAACACATTATAACAACGGGTTTTTCATACCCGTTGTTATTAATTTTTATTATTTCGCGCTAAATTAATAACAACGGACATATAATAAACTGTTGTTATTAGTAAATTTATTTACAACAGTTATTTTAGTTCACGCCGTTGTTAAAACTAATAACAACGTTTGAAAAACTAACACCGTTGTTATTAGGTTTAATAAAATTCCGCGGAAAAATATTTATCCATTCCACAACGGTTTTTCTTTATTTTCGTGAGTATGCGTTGTTGATGGGGCGTTGTTATTGCCTGTATTTGTAGTAGTGATAATTAGCAATTTAAAGACCTGTATCTAGCAACTTGGAATGTATATTGGTATCTACATATATGTATCAAGAAACTTAAAGGGGTGTATCCAGCTAGCTATAGATATGTATCTACCAACTTAACCGAGTGTATCTAGTATGCTAAAGATTTATATCTAACAAATTAACAGGATCAAACTAGGGAGGCGATTATCATAAATTTAGGTCGGGAAATGGTTTAGGGTTGGATTAGGCGGCTTGCTATGCAGAATCCCTAATCCAACCCTAAACCTAAATCAGTGTATCTACTTATTTAGAGGGGATCTAGCGGCTTAAACGAGTGCATCTAATTATTTATGGGGATGTATCTAGAAGTTTAAACGAGTGTATCTAGATAGCTACATATATGTATGTAGCAAATCAAATGAATGTATTTAGAAAGCTAGAGGTACGTATCTGCCAACTTAAAAAAATGTATCTAGCTAGCTAGAAAGATGTATCTAGCAACTTAAATAAGTGTATCTAGCTAGTTAGAGGTATGTATCCAGCAACTTAAGAAAGTGAATTTAGGAATTTAAAGGAGTGTATCTAGCTAGTTAGAGGTATGTATCTAACAACTTAAAAAAGTGTATATAACAAGCTAGATGTATGTATTGAGCAACTTAGAAAAAGGTATCTACCTAATTATAAGGATGTATCTAACAACTTAAATAAATGTATTTAGCTAGTTATCTCAAATATGTGTGGCGGTTTTCTCTACGCCGTAGTTATATAGTACTCCTTACAAGTGTTTATGAATGATTATCTTTGTAAGCTTACATTTTCATCCGTGATTCATTGACTTGGAATCTAGCGCTAGAATCAGAAAAACATCTATTTAGTAAATACATAACACTAATTACAAACATAGATTTGTGTATCCGGCAGTATTCATTCATGTAATTGGTGACATATTTTATGTATCCAAAAAATACATCACATTAAATACACAAGAAACACAAACATAAAAAAGTACGACCCCAGCCCTTCACTAACAAGTAACATCACACCTACTACCCCGTCTTCAACTCGACAACTACAAGTCATGGTCAACAACCAACGTCTTTTACTCCGACCCACATGACCGTCACATTAACCATGAACTACCACCACCATTCACGACCCCATTACTGACCAACCCCACCTCAACATGAACCAGACCAACCAATCTTGTCGTACAATTATATGTGTCTAACAGTCTTACCCCACAATCATGGCCACTCACACCACCACATATGATCACCACACCACCACCACTACTCACCACGACCATTATGATCACTACTCACCGTCGCGGACCCCATTACTCACCACACGACGTCCATCGCCCGAATACAACCCACTGCAAATCTACACACCACACCAGCACCCTGAAAGTCCATAGACCTTAATTAGACTCTTCTAATTAGTTACTAAATTACTTATTAATTTAGTGTTTAATGATCTATGTAACATGCATGCAAATATAAAGACATTATATAAAAGAAGAAATTTTCTCACATTGAAATGGAAATTAAATGGGCACAATAAGAACTCCTTCTTATTGATCTTGAGCTATAAACAAGGATGATCCAAGAACAATCTCCAAATTAGAAGACCTCCTTCAAGTTTCACCAAGATGATACCAAATAATCTAACCTTATTATTAACTAGATAATAAGATAGATATTATACTACTAATATTAGTATACATTACTACACTAGTAATACTTAGTAAATATTAGTATTATGAGAGTTTTAGTCAGAGGATGAATTTTATAGAGATATGTGAATTAAGCACAAAAACAAGTAGTGAAAAAATGAACAACTATTGTCCATTTTATAGGCACAATGGTCGGACCTCCTAGTCCCTTTTGGCCTCTTATTTTTTTTATTTTATTCACATGCAATGTAGTAGAGTATGGTAGTGTATGTAATGTTTTTGAATGCATGATATGTCATTATCATAAGGTTGCTTGTTTGCATAAACAAGAACAATTATCATCACTAATACTACTACCATGAACGACCACTTTACGCTCATTTTGGTCCAGTTTGATTTTTGATATTTGTCCCACAAATACTTATTAATCATATGTTTAATTATCTAGCATAATTAAGTGTTAATTTGATCATATAACAATTATATGACACAAATTAATAAACAATATGTACTTAACATTTAAGTGATATTTTATCATTATATCAATATATAATGGGTCCTACAATGCTTAGTTAATTTATTTTACAACTCCTTGTAAATATAATTAACTAATTACCTCTATCTCAAAACCTCAACTAATTTAGTAATTTAACGATTAATTACTAAGTTAGATCTTCTTTAATTATATTAAAATAAGATATAAATTTATTAATCAATTATTACATAATTGAAAATAAACTTAATCGAATTTGAGTTCTTAACTCAATTTCTAACAATTAACTCTCGTACATATAAAATATATGTAATTGACTAATTAACTGTATCATATACAATTAATTAGTTACTATTTGGATTTCATCCTATAGGTGTGACCGAAAGGGATCAGTTGATCACCGCCGTCAAACGACAATAACGTCAAATTCTAGTCAGCCAACCGTTATTGATTTACGTTAATCAACTGACTAATCACAAATATATAGTCAATAGATATCCCAATTATTTTCCTTAATGAGATATATTATGTGGCGCACTATTGTGGAGGACACCTACTCCGACACACCCTAACCGTGACGAACCCACAAAATAGGGTCGACGGTGGTGGTCACTGACTTACCGTAGCTCTGGCGCCGCATCAGTTGGTAAATGAAGGAAGTATAGATCTGGTTCATTACCAGGGGAAAGAGAGATGTGGTGCGAAGTGATAGTATAGATCTGATTCATTACCAATGGCGAAGATTTATCGGCCTGAACACTACTTTCGCTTCACACAACCAAGCCACCACCTTAATCCGTCTAGAAGATCTTCTCGTTTCTAGTTGTGTTTTTGTATGAACTTTGTGATTTAAAGTGTATATTTATTGGAAACAAGGCTCGTTTCACCGAAATAATCACATAAACGACCTTGTCACGTCGGGTTAATGACGACATGTTCAAGGTGTCACGCCGGTGAGTCACTGTCGGAGCTCCCGCGGTCATGGAGTTGGTAGCCTCTGATGGCTGGGTATAGGATGAGGGGAGTTGGTTTTAGGGATAAGGGTGTCAGTGGGTGAGTGATTCCATTAGATAAGATAAGAAATTGGGGTTAATCCTCACCGCACAATAAGTTCAATATGACGGTCTTTATTTAGTTCGTATAGTTCGCACCGAACTTATAGTTCGCACAGGAGCCCGATTATATATATATATATATATATATATATATATATATATATATATATATATATATAGAGAGAGAGAGAGAGAGAGAGAGAGAGA
>JAIUZE010047841.1:0-27682 GCA_022085475.1 Heliosperma pusillum | reverse complement strand
GGACCGGGCCTGAACCGGCCTGAACCGGCCTGGTTTGGGTCCGGTTCTCAGCCCCATTTCCGGCCACCACCACCTTTCACCCCAAATTGTTTCTTACATGTTTTAATTAATCAAACAACCATTTTAACAAACAATTTAACCATCCAACATACAAAAATCATCATCATGAAGAACTCATAAAAATATAACAAGAACACTAACATATTTATAAATTTCCTAAACAACATAAAAATCATAACTTATCATATTACTACTAAAAATCCATAAACCATAATAATATGAACCAAAAACAAAGATGAACCAAAAACTAAAAGAAACAAAAGATATGTAACATTAATTCGTCGAGTAACTCGGAATCGTTACCTTAGCTAGCAAAATCAAGTAGCACCAAAAATAAGAAGTAAAGAAAATAAGAAACCCGTCTTCTAATCTTCTCCTAAAATATACGAGTCACCAAACTCGTCTTCAAAATCTTCCCCTTTAAGAAATGACAAGAAAAATATTTGTTAGAATTAAAACTTGATTTTCCATAATTAAAGTGTTGAAAACGATTTTGACGGAATTGAAATTAAACCGTACTTGAAGATGAAGAGCGAAGAGGAGATTCTAGAAATATAAGTTAGGACGGATTTAATTAAGAAATGAAGGTTTTATGATGATTTTGCTTAAGAACGACGAAGAACAAATGAAGAACGACGAAGAACGAATGAAGAACGATGAAGAACGATTAATTAGATCTTAATTGGATTGATTGTAAAATGAAAAGTTGTTGGTGAGTAATGAAAAGAAAGAAAATATCAAGGCTTAAGAGGGGAAAAAGAGACGTGTGAAATGGAGAGGAATCGGGTCTGTTTTTACGCGATTTGCGGAGTTTAAGTTGACAGACCGATAAAGTTACAAATATCTTAGATATTTTTAGTAGTTTAATCATATTAATTAAAAGATCTAATATGAGTGGAAAAAAAAGTGACATGGGCGTGTGACTCATGTCAAAGTCGGGTTTCGGGACTTAAGTTGACCCGGGAATAGTTAAATGACGTTCGGGTTAAAACCGTAAAAGTTATTCTTTAATTCTGAATAAATTCAAAATAATTATATTAAATTATCTTAAATTCAAATAAATCTTAATAAAAATAAATTAAATTTATTATTTTTCAAAATAAAATTTCGGTCTTTAAATTTACGAGGTGAGTCGGGAAAAGTCAACGAAAGTCAAAGTCGACTTAAAAGTCGAGAAAAGTCAAAGATGACTTAAAAGTCAAGAAAAGTTTATGACGACTTAAAAGTCAAGAAAAGTCAATGACGACTTTAAAAAGTCAAGAAAAGTCAAAGACGACTGAAAAGTCAAGAAAAGTCAAAGATGACTAAAAACGGTCTTTTCATGAAATCTCTCAGAAATTCCAAATACGAACGCGGAATTTCAAAATACGACTCGAAACAATAAATTCTATTTTAAAAACTTAAGTTCTACTGAAAAGTGTTAGTAAATATTTTTACTAGAAAAATTGGGTACTTTTCGGGTTGTTACACAACCCATTGACTTTCAGTACTACAAAATTCTAGTTTAATGTTGCCCTTTTCTACATGGTAACGTAAGAAATGATGTCTAATGTCTTTATGTTTAGTACGAGAATGCTGAGCTGGATTCTTAGAAATAATAATAGCACTCGTATCATCACAAAATATAGGCATACAACCAACATTTACACCATAATCACATAGTTGTTGCTTTAACCAAAGTAACTGAGAACATACCAGTCCTGCAGCTATATATTCGGCTTCAGCAGTAGATAACGCAACATGCTCAAGATACGTTTTACTGAAATCATATCTAAAGAACATCCTGCATAATCCAGAGGTACTTTTTCTATCTAAAGAACATCCTGCATAATCTGCATCTGAATATCCTACTAGATCAAAACTATACTCAAGTGGATACCATAAGTATAAATTAGATGTACCAATTAAATATCTCAAGATACGTTTAACTGAAATCATATATGACTCTTTAGGGCACGATTGAAATCGAGCACAGACTCATACACTAAACATAATGTCAGGTTTACTCGCAGTTAAATATAATAAAGAACCAATCATACATCGATATGTAGTCTCATCGACACACTTACCATATTCATCTAAGGTTAACTTTTTATCAGTTACCATAGGTGTGTCCATTGGATGAGCGTTCTCCATACCAAATTTTATGATTAGCTCCTTGACGTATTTCTGTTGGTGAATCATTATACCGTCTTTCATTTGTTGAATCTGCAATCCTAGGAAGAATTTTAATTCTCCCATCATGCTCATTTCCAAATCCGAGGTTATTAGATCTGAAAAATATTTGCACAATTTACTGTTAGTAGAACCAAAAATAATATCGTCTACATAAATTTGAGCAACAAGTAAATCAGAACCCTCGGATTTTAGAAATAGGGTTTTGTCGACATATCCTCTTTTAAAATTGGTTTGTAATAAAAATTTGGACAATCTGTCATACCATGCCCTAGGAGCTTGTTTCAAACCATATAATGCTTTATCAAGTTTAAAAACATGGTTTTGAAATTTGCTATTTAAAAATCCGGGAGGTTGTTCAAGAAAAACCTCTTCTTCTAAATAACCGTTAAGAAATGCAGTCTTAACGTCCGTTTAGTATAATTTCATCCCTTTATGAGTTGCGAAGGCGATAAGTAGACAAATAGCCTCAAGTCTTGCTACAGGTGCAAAGGTCCCGTCATAGTCAATCCCTTCATGTTGATTATATCCTTGAACGACCAGCCGAGCCTTATTGCGAACTATAACTCCTGTATCATCCAATTTATTTCTGAATACCCATCGAGTACCAATTACAGTTTGAGTTTTAGGTCGTGGCTTTAGATGCCAAACTTTATTACGTTCAAACTGTTGGAGCTCTTCTTGCATTGCCAAAATCCAGTCTGATTCTGCAAGTGCTTCTTTGATGTTGGTAGGCTCTATAATAGACAGAAAAGAATAGAATGAGCAGAAGTTATTAAACGTTCATCTTGTTTGAACTCCCTTATTCAAACTCCCTAGGATACTTTCCATAGGATGAGAACTCTTATACTTCCATTTTTTAGAGTTCTTAGGCTCATCATCATCTGATGAACTCTCACTTCCCTCAAATGATTCAGAGTCAAGATTGGTTCCCCCTGAGTTCGACTCCGGGGTAGTAGCTGATGTTGGTATAACTTTACTTACAATATCTTGATCTGGGTCCAAAGTTATAGCATCATCAGTTATAACTTTGGTTTCCTCATTCTCGTTTTGAGAGGAGACATTCGTATCATTAACAATTGTCTCAGTTCTCTTTTCAAGAGCATTTGTGGATTTATCAAGTTCATCATTGATTCCTTCAATAACTTCTTCATCATTTTTTGGTAAATCATCCCTTGTAAGCCAAAAGTCGGGATCATTCAGGTCTTCTTCTATATTCTGTTCAGCTTGTTCAAGCACAGTATCTTCATCAAACACGACATGAACACTTTCTTCTCTGCACAATGTTTTTTTATTAAAGACTTTATAAGCTTTGCTATGGTTAGAATAACCAACAAACACAGCTTCGTCGCTTCGTGGATCAACCTTGTTTAAGTTACGTTTTCCATAATTATGGACAAAACATTTACTACCGAAGCAACGGATGTGAGCTATATTGGGTTTTCTCCCTCTTAAAAGTTCATAGGGAGTCTTTTTGAGAATCGGTCTAATCATAACTCTATTGTGCACATAGCATGAAGTACTAATGGCTTCATGCCAAAAGTTTTTAGGAAGGCCATTACACAAAAGCATAGTGCGAGCCATGTCCTCTAATGTTCTATTCATACGTTCAACGACACCATTTTGTTGTGGGGTTCGTGGTGCAGAAAAGTTATGTCCTACACCATTTTCCCTACAATATTCTATAAAAGCTTGATTATCAAATTATGTGCCATGATCAGTACGAATAGAAACTAACCTTATATCATACTTGTTTTGGCAAGCTTCATTAATACTAGAAACTCATCGAAATTTTCATCTTTAGTAAATAGAAAGATAGGTCATACATATCTTGAGTAGTCGTCCACTAGGACGAAAATGTAACTTGATCCACCACGGCTTCTAACTTTCATTGGTCCACACAAATCCATGTGTACCAACTCAAGTGGACGATCTGTACTTACTACTCATTTTGGTTTGAATGAAGATCTAACTTGTTTGCATCGGGCACATGAGTCAAACATTTTTTCTTGTTCGAATTTAATTAAGGGTAAGCCCTTAACTAAATCCCACAATTTAATTTTCTTTAAAATTTTTGGACTAATGTGTGCAAACCTCTTGTGCCACAAGCATGAATCATCTATGGTAGCTTTCATGCACATAAGGGAATTTGTAGTGACTGTATTCAAATCAATCATATACACATTCCTCTTACTTAGACCCTCAAGAATGACATTACTAGTACCTTCAACTATGATACGACATACATTTGAATGAAAAAAGACTTTGTTTCCTTTGTCACATACTTGAGAGATACTTAGTAGGTTAGGTTTAAGACCACTTACCAGATAAACATTATTGATAGCATGTGAAGAAGATATACCAATCTTACCTACACTGATTATTTTGCCCTTCTTGTTATCTCCAAACGTAACTTTACCACCGTCAAAGGGATCTACTGAAAGAAAAAGATTTTTATTTCCAGTCACGTGTCTCGAAAACCCGCTGTCGAGATACCATTGATTATTCTCTTTTACGATTATCTGCAAAGGAATCAAATACAGCTTTTAGGTACCCAAGCTAAGTTGGGTCCTTTATGATTAGTGATTTTGTAAATTTGATCTTTCCTAACCCAAACATGTTTTATAATTATTTTGGTCTTAATATAGGGTTGTCTAGGTCTATTATTGTCATAATGCATTCTAGGTTTTCTATTGTCATGATGCACACTGGGTTTGAATGACTGCTTTTGATTCATATTAGCTTTAGATGTTGAAGGTTTTGATGTGTAATCGAAAGCCATGTCATAAAACCATATGAACTTATTGTTTCTGATTTCTTCACGTTCAGGTCCTGGTTCAAACTTATCAACATTGGACACGTCATGTTCTTTACAAAGTCAGCTTGATTTTTATTATCATTGACATATTTAACACAACTCTCTTTAACATGACCTGTGTGACCACAATAATTGCAAATCAGATATTCTGAAAGATTGACATATTTCCTTCTTTTGAAATCACGATCTAAGGAATGGATTTACACTTATCGTGGTATCGGCGATTGTAACATTCATGTCCTAGACCCATCTTCATGTTATTGTTAGACTGTTCGGTAAGGAAGTTTAAGAATTTCTGACTTCCTTCCCACTTATCATGAACTTTGCGTCCATGTAGGACCAATTCCTTTACAGACTGAATTTCTTTTTCACATTTCGAATGGTCTACAATCGAGTCTTAGGAGGGATTGTTCTTTTTAAAGTTTTCACGAAAATCGTTAAAGCGTTTGTTCAAGATAAAATTCTCGTCATTATGTTGCTCTTTGGCTTGGGAGAGTTTAGCCTCTATGTCTTTCAATTGCTGAGAAAGAGAAGAATTTTCTTTCTTGTGATCAATGATAACAACTTCCTTAGCTTTAGCTTCAGATTTCAAAAGCTCGTTGACTTTCTTCAATTCTAAAGTTATAGCCTCATTAGCTATAACTATGGCTTGAAGATGTATAATGTTGAGTTTTAACTCTAAGATTTTAACTTCATTAACTATAACTTTAGACTCAAGAGCATATTTCTCAACATTTGTCATATCTGAAATTGTAGTTGGAGTAGCTGTAAATTTAGATTTGAGCTTTTTGGCTTTGGCCTTCAGAAGTTGTTATTCCTCAGCAATATCTAAGAATTGTTCCTTAAGGTCTTTTAACTCTAGACTCTGTTCATGACAATGATCTAGGGTTTCTTCAAAATACTTAACTAAGAACTTCTTAGATCATTTCTTCACTTGCTTTTTAATTTCAAGATGACTAACCCCTTCTTCATCGTCTGAATCTTAACATGAATCACCGACAAGGCACATCTCTTATTTAATTTGGAGTATTCACTTTCGTTTTCACTGTCAGAAATTAGGTCAAGACTGACGTTGCTCAGACATAGATTAGAAACTTCTTCTTCTTCTTCTGAGTCATCCTCTTCTGTATCGAGATCACCCCAGCAATAAGCCACATGACTTGCTTGAATTCCTTCTTGGTTTTGTCTCGTTGATTTTTGTCTTTAATTTTCTTCCAAGTGGGGCAATCCTTAATCATATGATCATTGTCCCCACACTTGAAGCAACCACGATTTGAGAGAGACCCTTTTGACTCAGTTGATTTCTTATAAGTTTTGTTAGTGTATTGTTAGGCGTTTTTCCTTGTTTTCGATTGAATAATTTTTCTTAAAACGCTTAGCAAATAACACTGTTTCATCCTCAAGATCTGAATCTTGTTTTTCGCTGGAATCAGCTTGTAAGGCCATTTTCTTGCTATAACTAGCATCCGCGTCATCCTCATCAAGAGTAATCTCGTGAGCCATTAGGGTTCCGAGTAGCTCTTGATAAGATTGATTAGCTAGGTCCTTAGATTCTTCTATTACCGTCACCTTAGGTCCCCATCATTTAGACAGACTTCTAAGGATCTTTCTAGCGATTTCCTCGGATTCAAAGTTCTTCTTAGATTTTTCAATTCATTGATGATACTATAGAAGCGAGTGGACATGCTATCAAGCGTTTCATTTTGCTCCATAGAGAATAATTCGTATTTTTGCATTAGCAATGCAATACGTTGCTTTTTGACAACAATAGTCCCCTTATAGGCTAACTCTTGACCGTCCCATATTTCCTTGGCAAATGAACTAGATGAGAATCGATCAAACTCGGTAGCAATCATGTCGTTTTGCAGCAGACTAATAGCTTTTGAGTTTTTCTCAGTTTTCCGCCTCAACATAGTCCTCTTCCTTCTTTTCGGTGGAAGTGTCAGTCACAGATCCAAGCATAATCTTATTTGGACCATTTTTAATGATTAGCCAACACGCACAATCGTTACCCCTAATGTAATGGGTCAACATATTTTTCTATAAACCATAGTTCTTCCCATTTAATACGGGACACTTTAGGTATTTGGAATCCATTGATCGTGAAACAGAATTTAAATGCATCGGAAGATTAATAAATAAAAAGATAAAAGGATCAGACTTCTTACTGTAAGGCAATCAAGAGCACAAGGCTCTGATACCAATTGTAGAGTTTATTGATCGAACACGAAAGAGGGGGGTGAATTGAGTATTAAAAACTAGCCCCACTTTTTCAATTTATATGGTGTATAATTAATAACTTGATTTTATTGATTAAAATCAACTAATTAATTTATCAATGAATTATGCGAGTAACGAAATAACGAAATAAAGAGGGACACAAGAGATTTTTGAAGTGGTTGAGTTTCACAAATTGAAACCTACGTCCACTATTCTCGATTAATACACTACAAAACGAACTCGGGAAACTGACGGACAAAATCCGTCAAGAACACCGAAAATCCGTCAGTAATTTCAATTACTGACGGAAATTCCGTCAGTAACGCGCGTCACTTCAATTGGTAACTAAAAAACGACTTCTGACGGAATTTCCGTCAGAAATTAGACTCCTGACGGCTTACTGACGGAAGTTTCGTCAGTCACTTCAATTGGAAAGTCAAGATTGACTTGACGATATTGACGGAAATTCCATCAGTAAAGTCAATCTTGACTTGACTTACTGACGGAATTTCCGTGAGTACTTAATAGAGTAGTGGCTGGATACAGCAGCCTGCTGTCCAGCCACAATGCGTTTTTTGCATTGTTTTAAACGGTGAAAATTTCAACAAAACCTGCAATACAGAAAATACATTCGTTCACCGCAAAGCGGTAATTCATACTCACATAGACCGCATGGTCGGGAATCAACAAAAGGCAATAAAAATAAAGGGAAAGATCGATGGAAAATGGAAAAAAAATTCATTACATAAAATGTTAAACAAATTCATACAACTTTGTTTTTACAAGCTTACAAATTCAACGGGTTCCCTAACTTAGGTAGATAATAAATTACTAACCTAGAGGGTAACGGGAGCTCCTCCAAAACCGTGCCCGTCGTCGGCGTTGTCATCTCTTGGACGTGGAGGAGGGAAGTTGTTGCACAACTCCGGGGGAAGAAATCTCATCATAGCCGCTTGCATGGCAGCCATTTGCGCGGCTTGGTGATCCATTTGTTGTTGATTGGCCCGTACTTGTGCTTCAAGGGCAAGTCGGGCGGCTCTCTCATGTTCTCGTTCATTCGCAAGTGCATTCAATTGCTCCTTCATTTGAGTATTCTCACTTGCGAATCGAGTGTAATCTGTAGGATTGTAGGAGAAAGATGCGCGTGCACTTTTGTTGCATGGTGGATCATACCACACTTGTTTCCCCTTGTCTCCTATCCCGAAGAGCCTCGACTTCTTATCGAATCCGTCTGCCGCTTTATAGTATGCACGGAATTCGTCTGGGGTCTCGCCAGTTGGCGTTCGCTGACTCATCTCCTCGGTGTAAGCTTCCTGAACCCACAAAAAAGAAATTATATAATTAAAAACTTTAAGTAATCAAAACAAAACGAAACTTATAAAATTATTAGACAAACTTACGTTTGTCTTAGCAGCTCTAGGGTTAACCCACTCGCCCTTCTTGTTCTTTTTTGTTTTCTCAAACAACTTGTACGGCGTAGGATCAACCTGAAATTATTATAAAAACACTAAGTGATATATCGGCAATATTAATCCTTCATAATTAATATGCAAATTGTATGTGAAGTAAAAAATAAAGGACTTACCAATTCTTTAAACGCATCGGAACAACTCTTCCGGCCTAGAGTATGGGTGCCCACCGCTTTCTCGCCAGCTGACCGTCTATTAGCCTTGTTTATGTTGGAGCCAGTGTCCTCCACAGTTAGTGCAATAACATAAATAAATCTATGTAGGTTCACAGGGTATACTTTGTATTGTAATCAGTTGATTAACGTTTATCAATAACGGTTGGCTTGCTAGATAAGTTTGACGTTATTGTCATACAGATGGCGGTGATCAACTGTCCCTAAAAGTCACACCTAAAGGATGTGATTGAGAGATGTGATTGATTGAGAAAATAATCATATTGATGCCTTATTAAATGACTAAAAGGTTAGTCGGTGTTTTTGACTAAAAGGTTAGTCAATGTGATGATGATATAATTATTTAATAACGATTAAATAAGGTTAGCTAAGACGAATTAACTGTAATTCGTAAATTGAATATAAAAGGTTATATTTAATTGTTGTATATAATGTACGCTAATTAAACATAAACCGTTATAATTAATTGGAAAATTATAAATATACGGATATTTATAATTAATGATGTATTATAATGTCGGTCTTTGACTAATCACGATTATAATATATTACATTATATTAGAAGCTAAAATGACCAGAAAAAGTGTCTAGATACACTCGGGTTTTTCCGGTCAATGGGTAGTTATTTGAGGAGACTAAATCTCCTCATAGATGACTACTATTGCCGTGAGAATAAGATGATAGGAGAAAAAATTCTAACCCAATTCTATTCTCTCATTTGTGCCTCCATCACACACAACACACAAAAAACCTAAAAAGTTAACTGTAACTTTTAATCATCTTTCTAGCAAAGGAGAAGGGCATATCTCAATCTATCTTGGGTGAGACAATTAGGAGGATATCTACTTTGATATCTGTTCTTAGGCCGATTTTGCTAAGGACCAAAGGTTTAATTCATTTTCTCTATATTTACATCGTTTTCATATTTATGACTCGCAATTCATATTATATAATTTTGTTATAATCCTAAATTTTAAGGGGATGTAAACTGTTATTTCCCAGAGTTTATTATGTTAGACTTCTTGGCGAATTCGGGATCGCTTTCGGGCCTATTTCTAATGTTTTCCCACCAACTTTCAGGCACCCAATCCGGCCTATTTTTGTTATACTTGCAGCCATTAACAAGTGAGGTTATCCGCCTCGTGACCTGTTTCTGCCAGTCGGGCTTCGGGTCGTAGTTCGGATCGACCGAGTTCACATGATTCTATTTCATCATAAACAACTTGTTAGTAATTGCTGAAATTGTATAACTACACTTTTTGAATGAAAACAATTACATTTTAGTAATAGATACAACCGTAATAAAATGTACCTGAAAGTAATCCCACATCCGCCTACGCTGGTAGTGGCTCGCTTCACTCCATTTGGTGAAGTATTCTCGGCCTATGGTACGAATAAAAGACCAAGTAACGTATTGCTTGATCGACTTGTCGTCCCACCTGAAAAATATACATATTAGAACGAACGCGATAATAAAAGAGAATAGAAGTTAGCGTAAAAGTGATAATAAAATAAAGTTTGCGATAATAAAAGTATTCTATATATTTATTAGACACTTACCACTGGCATATGGCAGGATTGCGAGACAGAATAATCCGGTTACTCTCATGTTGTGTCGTCGGGATCGCCACCTGCTCTTGCTCCTGCTCCTGCTCCTGCTCCGGCTCGTGAAAGGCAGCATCCTCCTCGTTCCGCTCATCATCAGCACGACGAGAACAACTAGTGCTACCTATGATTCGTCTGATAAACGACCCACCTGCCATAAGTAAAAGCTATATACAATGGAAATTGTTAGGTAGTTCAATATATAAAAACCGTGAGCAAACTTTTTGAATTACAATGCAAAGTTTCAAATTTGATTATAATTGTATTTTGACAAATAGATTACAATTAACTAGTGACCCTCACTATCACTATCACTACAAATCAACAAACTTTTATCATCTGAAAAAAATATTCCGACTTCTTCCTCATCTTCCTCATTTTGTACTAGTTGTATTTCTTCATCTTCATCATCTTTTTCTTTTTCTTCATCACCGATGTCCTTGTCCTACTCCCCTTCACCCCTTTCAACAACCACTTCATATTCATCCTCACTTTGTGTCTCTTCCACCAAAATTGGTGAAATTGACTGACTATTGACAACCACATCTTCTTGGAAGACAATTTCGTCAACAGGAGCATCAACATACGATCGTGCCTTGATTTTAAAAACCGCGGACCATTGATTATCTTTCTTAGTGGTCGGATAAGGAGCATAACACACTTGATCCACTTGAAAAGCTGCCACGAATGGGTTATGTCCACGAAGTTTCTTTTTTAAGTTTACATCGACAAGTCCGTATACCTTATGGATACTAACTCCTTGTGGGGAATTATCAAACCAATCACATTTCAACAATATGGCTTTATAAGTTCTGTGCTCGGTATAATAAGAAAGCTCAACTACTTCATTAAGGGTTCCGTAGTAGTCCAACCCTTCAGTAGAACTCACACAAACCCCATTGCTTATAGTATCTTTCGGAACATCAACTCCCTCCTTAAAAGCACGAAATTTATAGTCATTGATAGAATATCTTCTCCATGTCCTCACCCAGTTACTTGGACTCCCTGCTAGAGCTATTATTAAAGGATCCTTCAATCTATAAGCCTATATATATATCAATAAAACAATATATTAATTATATTAAGATGTTATACTCTCAATATTAATTATTAGTTAATAAGAAATTGAAATGTGATCTTACTTCATTTCCCAACCATTTCGAAAAACTTTTGTCATGTTTGCTCCAAACATCATCATAAGACGTGACATTAGGATATGTGAGTTTGATGTACGTCTCGAATTCCCTAATAATAAGACGTGACATCAAGACATGTTTTAATTAGTAATGTACGTTTTAACTATAATGAATTAATTTTATTACGAAAAGTTATTTGTGTAATAATGAATCAACAACTTACTTTTCATAAGTCTCTAAAAATTGCCCACAGTTTCTTAGCACATAAAAATGAGCTTCTTCAAACTCTTTTTCATTTAAGTACCTCGTTATACATTTCCCGGTTGTATTTCCCAAGTCATCATTGAACAACTCGGGTATATTTGAATCTAGTTGGTTATCGGAATTCACACCAACCTCCAAGTCCTTCGCATTTGTGTCAATGTGATCTTCAAAATATAGGGAACAAAAATTAGAAATTTCCTCTAAGAAAAAAGCGTTGCATATGGAACCCTTGACCCGAGCTTTGTTGCCAACCTTCTTTTTCAAATGATTAAGGAACCTCTCAAATGGATACATCCATCGATATTGGACAGGTCCTCCAACTTTCGCTTCATAAGGTAAGTGAATAGGTAAATGCTCCATGGAATTGAAGAAAGAAGGGGGAAATATCATTTCTAACTTGCATAATATCTCCGCAATTCTTGACTCTAGATGTTCCATGGAATCAACTTTAATCGTAGAAGTACACAAGTCTCTAAAAAATTGGCTTATCTCAGTTATAGCATTCCAAGAATTCGTCGGGAGTAAATGTTTCAATGCAACAGGAAGTAACCGTTCCATAAAGACATGACAATCATGACTTTTCATGGAATGTAACACCAAATTTCTATGGTCAACACACCGACTCAAATCTGAAGCATAACCATCCGGGAATTTCAAACTAGCAACCCATTCGCATAGAGCCTTCTTCTCCGCTGTCTCTAAAACAAACCTAGATGATATGGGTCGTTTCAAGCAATACTCAAGAAAGTCAGCTTTACCCTTAGGGCCAAATGAAGTTTTCTTTGTTACATTCATCACCGTGTTGATAAGCTGTTCAAAAAAGTTTTTCTCAATGTGCATAACATCTAAGTTGTGTCGAATCAACAATGTCTTCCAATAAGGGAGTTCCCAGAATATGCTTTGTTTCCACCAACCTTCAGTTTTGTCGTCTTTCAATCTTTTCATTTCTTCAGCAGAAGACTCGACAACTTTTGGTAAACCTTTTACCGAATCCCAGACTTCAGCACCGGTTAATTTGATTGCAACTGTGGTATCATCAGTTTTCCTATTCTTTAGAAAATGCTTACAATTGTTGCGGAAAGGATGATCATGTTTCAAGAAAGTACGATGACAATCGAACCAACAAACCTTTCGACTATTTTTCAGAAAAAAGGATTTAGGATCTGTTTGAAGACAATAAGGACAAGCACGGTATCCGGCTGTGGACCAACCGGAAAGCATGCCATATGCAGGAAAATCATTGATCGTCCATAGTAATGCCACTTTTAATTGAAAGTTACGTTTCTTAGAGACATCATAGGTATCCACACCGGTTTCCCAAAGTTCTTTCAACTCTTTGATCAACGGTTGGAGGTACACATCCAATTTTGCTTTAGGGTTATTAGGACCTGGAACGATCATAGATAAGAACATAAATTGCCTCTTCATGCATAACCAAGGGGATAAGTTGTACGGGGTTACAATCACGGGCCAACACGAGTAAGACTTCCCGAATTGGCCATAAGGTGAAAATCCATCTGTACACAAACCTAGGCGAACATTGCGAGGCTCACTTGCAAATTCTGGATGCTCTCTATCGAAATGTTTCCACGCTTCTCCATCACTTGGGTGTGCCATTGTCCCTCTTTCTCTTACTCGAGAGTTTTTATGGTGCCAACTCATCTCACCTGCTATGTGTTTGGTTGCAAAAAGTCGTTGTAACCTTGGCGCAAGCGGGAAATAAGGCAGTGGTTTACAAGGTATTCGCTTCCGGCCACTTAAATTCTTTTTACCTTTATACCGAGAGGCATGACATTTGGTACATTCCTCAAGATCGGCATTTTCTTCCCAAAAAAGCATGCAACCGGTAGGACATGCATCTATTTTCACATGGGGTAGTTGGAGTCCCTAAGCAAATTCTTAATCTCTTGAAAATTGCGCGCCATTTGATTATTTTTTGGAATAATGTCACTAATTAACGACATAAAACCATTGGCGCATCTAAGAGATAAGTTGTTCTCACATTTGAGTGCTACCAACCTAGCAGCCCTTGCAACAAACTCATACTACTTCCCTCACACACTGGTTGTTCGGCTTTATTTAACATTCTATAAAAGGCCGAAACTTGGGGATGTGGGGGATAACGAACTTCTTCATCGCTAAGGTCGTCGGGATTAAGTCGAGCCTCCATTATTTGCTCAACATTATCACGTAATGCATCTTCAACCAACTCCCGCTAAGGATTCTCACTAACTACGATACTACTTGAACTCTCTTTGGTAGCCAGTTTTTCACCGTGATACTTCCATACATAATAATTATCAGTAAAACCATTCGACCATAGATGATTTTGAACCTCCCTTTTCGATTTAAAAGCTAAGTTATCGCATTTCTTACATGGACACCTCATTTCACCGCCTAAATCCTTAAACTCACTAGATTGTTCCGCGAATTCAATAAACTCTTTCACCCCATTTGCAAATATCAGCTTGGGTTTCTTTTCTTCGTCTAATCTTTCATACATCCACCGTCGTTCTAATCTTTTCATGTTATTATGTATCTACATTTAAATATATATATGTTATATAAATAAATTATCAGAAATTAACAACAATGATAATCAATAATCACACATAGTAAATTAAACATTTATTAAACATATACTCCCTCCTATTTTGAGTGTTCTTCCCCTTTCAATATAATACTCCTCACATATATTAGATATAGGGGAAGAACACTCAAAATCGGAGGGAGTATATAATTCTCATCAACAAGTAAAATTAATTTTCTTCAATTGGGTCCTTATCACTCCAACCTAAACCCATCAATCTACGTTTCAAGTCACTAGCAAACACCACTTGTAATTTATTAATGAGGAAAAATTTCGGCAGCAATTCCCCTTTGTTTTCTAAATACACAATGTTGAATAAATATTTACTCAACATATGCATTCAGAAAACATTAAAGGAATTGTTACCGAACTCTTTCCTCATTAATAAATTACAAGTTATGTGTTTACTACCTAAGTGACTTGAAACGTAGAAAGACAGTCCCAAAACGGGGACTATTCAAAAATTACTCCTAACGAGTAATTCTTGAACGGGTACTAAGTCAATATCAACACATGTAGTAATTTGGACATACAAAACACATGTAATAACTAGCTACTAACAACAACAAAAAATTTATTATCAAATGATTAAGACGCAGGGCGAAATTATATTAACAACAACCAAAATTTCATTATCAAAAACAATAATGGCTACTATCCTACGTCAATTAAAGACAAACAAATAATTAAGACGGAAGGCGAAATCCAATTAACAACAAAAATTTCATTAACAAAAACAATAATGGCTACTATCCTACGTCAATTAAAGACAAACAAATGATTAAGACGGAGGGCGAAATTAAAATAAAGGTAAATATATTACCTAAGGATGAAAATAAACAAACACTTTCCGACAAGATGCGGCGGCGACAAGTAGCTAGTGGTGGTCGACGGTCGGAGGTAGCTAGTGGTGGTCGTCGGATCTAACACAAACAAATAATAATCAACATATAAATTAACAAAAGGAGAAAAGAGAGAGAATGAAATAGTTAATTAAACTTACCAAGGATGTGGTGGTCGAAAAGTGGTAGCCGGAGGAAGGTAGACGGTGGTAGTAAGGTAGCCGGTGGTCGGAAAGGGGATTTAATTGATTTGGGGGTTTATGTTTTGGGGAAATTAGGAATGAAGAATGACGGAGTTCTTCGTGCGATTTCAACATAAACAGACGTGTTCTGACGGAAATTCCGTCAGGAATCCGTCAGTTTACCGAAATTTCGAAAACCTTTCTGACGGAATCCGTCAGAAACTATGTTTGACTGTGTCACTGTTTGACTGCATTATTATTATGTACTGACGAAAATTCCGTCAGTATAATGGAAAATTACTGACGGAAATTCCGTCAGTAGCAGTTTATACTGACGGAAATTCCGTCAGTACCCGTAAGTGAATTTTGCCACCTTTGACTTAGTCAACGCGCCATTTTGTACTGACGGTTACTGATGGATTATCCGTCAGTTTTATTTTTCCGTCAGTATTCCGTCAGTAGTCCGTCAGTCATAAAAAATGACTGACGGAATTTTTTTTCCGTCAGAAAAACCGTCAGATTTCCGAGATATCGTTGTAGTGATAATTCTTAGTACCTCTCTACGGATTACAAATATTATCAACTCACTTGTATAATCAACTATGATTATAGCTCAGATTGAGTATCCATACTCTATACTATCTCACGTTAATAAGAAAGTACAATATAACTCAAAAATATTTTCGTTAAAGAATAAGTAAGATTATGTGATGTATCATTATCCAACAACGTATTTCACTCGAGTGATTGACAAAGATTAATGCTTCACTTTTTCGAAACAAACAAAAATTAAAATAATAAATATTTTTCTCAAGGTTTGTTAAAACGATTTATAAATCTCTCTCAAATATGTGGAAAAAGTCGTGTTTGAATGTTTGAGATCATGGAGTATTTATAGTCAAAGCATAGGAGATATAAACTCTAAACCTTAGCCACCGTATACAAGAGGCAAGATTTAGGGTTTAGCAAAACCCTAGCTTTTGCTTTAAGAAAACTATTTATCTCTATAAACAAAATATTGTTGTGAAAATATTCTGCACAAACCCTAGGTTGATCCATGAGGCAAAACGAACCAAGGAGGCCGTCTACCATCACGCAACCCTAGGGGGCCGAAACCCTTGGTGTTATAAACACTAGGTGATACAAAACCCTAGGTGGGCTTATTAGGTTAACAACAAAATGAGATAGAATGTATAAGAAACCCTAGGTAACATCACAACGCATAAGTTGTATTACTAACCAATAGAATATCAAAAATACATTATCTATTTGAAAATATATGATAAATATAAAATACTCTTTCTCTTTTTGAAAACATTTAAGAGATTTGTTTCCAAAATCATGAATCAATTTCATCATTCAAAGTTATAGGTGAAATAGCTATAACTTTGAACTTAATATGTGAAGTTATAAGTGAAATAGTTAATACTAGACTACTTAAAAATCAATCTAATGGAAGAGTTACCAGATGACGACATATACTATCTAATCTTCACAAAGATCTTCAGTATACGAATCATCTCTTCATCTTGATCACAAAACCCTCCATCTTGAGTCTTGTGTTATTTCATGTAGATCTTGCTTGAAATTGTTTCTTCAATGTTATAACCAAAACAGCTATAACTTTGTTTATTAATCTTCAAAGTTATACCTCAAGCTATTATAACTTTATCTCAATGAAATCTTCAAAGTTGAATCTTCTTAAGTTTAAACTTTGATCCATTTGCTTGTAATTGTTATTAGCTAAAATAAGACTTAAGCACACAATTACATGCATATGATATAAAATTAAATAATTACTTGTCAATTAACCAAATTGTCAAATATATACTTGTCATTATCAAAATTATATAATAGGTCTACCAATACTCTTTTATAAAATATGTCCTTAACTTATTTCCAGGACTTCATGACGACTTCCTTGAATTTGATCATCATGTAACACTTATTTTGAACCAAGCTTGAGTATCTAAACAATAAATACTACAAAACATACCAAGCTCATAAAAGCATGAATAAGATAGAAATAAATCGATAACTTGACGATGCTCGTTCTTCACGGCCCGGGGAAATAAAAAAGTATGACATCCTCCAATTATCCACATGTATGTTAATTAATAAAGGAAGTCTAACTCAAACTCAAACTCCTAACTGCAAATTTAATCATATTCTATCCTGAAATTGCCAATATTAATGTTAATAATGAGTAGAACTCACTGAGTTATACAATCAAGCTGTTTGACTGAACATGTCAAGCCTTTTTGGTATGCAAATTGATAAAATAAATTATAGGATATTGGTATGTCCGTACTTCCACAACAAATTGGATAAGTGCGAACTCTCCGATAGGTTTAATAAATATAGAATCTTAATTGGCTCGGTAGGAGAGGAGATTCCATCCATCCGCCCAAGAGAACAAGAACTCAAAGACAAACTCCTTTATATTGGGCATATTGTTACAATAAATTTATAGTTCAGGGTTATTAGTACGTCCAGCCTTCCACCCCGGGCATTCGGCCTGGCCTGGGCGGAAGACCTCCTCTCCTTCTCGCTCCAGCTCGGATCGTCGTGGTTGTACAAATATTGGACAAGGTTTCTCTGGATAGAGGTTTATCCCATGTTCCGATCCAGAACAGCGACAAACAAGAGATTGTGTTGACAAGTTGTGAGGGCGGTGTCGTAATTGGTTAACAGGGGGCTTATTCACTCATAAACAACGTAGCTTTCTTTCGAGATTTACTAGATTTTCAGCCACGCAAATAAGAAAAACTAACTCAAAAACATAGGAAAAGCTACCATTTTCTCATAAAGTATTAGCTTAAGAGATCCTAGAAACAGCTTCAGCCGCTACCTCAATACCACGAAGGTTAACCACGGGCATGCTGACCGACGAGAAGGCTATTATTCATGGTTCCGGTAAAATGCCCTACCGATGTGCCTCGAGCACACGTTGGTAAATCCTCTAATGTTATGCCAATCAAGGAAGATTGCACACTTGCAGACCCGGCTCACCAGCGCGTGATTTCTAGACAGGACCGCAGATCGCCAGAGGGCAGCCCCTCGATTGATGATGGATCAAGAAC
This sequence comes from Heliosperma pusillum, assembly GCA_022085475.1. Classification (NCBI taxonomy): domain Eukaryota; kingdom Viridiplantae; phylum Streptophyta; class Magnoliopsida; order Caryophyllales; family Caryophyllaceae; genus Heliosperma; species Heliosperma pusillum. Next base: position 9,065 of record JAIUZE010047841.1, on the reverse strand, counting down.
GCGACTGACTGACCAACCGATATACTGGAAACCCACCCCTTATGGGACGCATTTTTAGAGCAAGATCCTCTGCTTAACGCACCCGCTAGAGGTATCCTTGTTGAGGGAGGGAACGGAGTGAGCCCTTGTGTGATGTTATTAAATACTTGTATACGTTAAAGTATAAAGTATAGAAAAACTACATTTTACGTAGTCAAGTGATGTGATGCCCGAAGGGTATCAAACCTAAAAAGTGTTTTAGGGACCTTAAAACACGTTTTAATGTCTTTGTGGTTAATATCACATATCATTTAGCATAGCATCTTATATGTTCATAAGGCAAGAGTAAATGTTAGAATTGGGGAAAATAGTTATAGATATTGGTAATTAGTCTTAATTCATATGACGCGGTAGTAATTAGTAGTAATTGTTACTATTTTGTTATTGTAGGTGGGAACTTTTTAGAAGAGGACTTCTTGCTTTGAATTCTTGTGATTTGCTTGTTGACTTGATTTGCTAAAAGGTAGGTTAATCCTACTTGGTTTATGTTTATGTGATTGATTGATGTGGATTATGATATGATTATGACATGTTGACTTGGAGTTTGGGTGATTGATTTTTATTGTGATATATTGGTGTATGGAGGTGATATTTATATTGAGCGGTTACGGGAAACTAGCTCCATAGACTATGTGGGTCGCTCCTCATGGTTCCCGCCATGCAGGATATATTGCACATGGTTATGAGCTTGGCCTGAGGGTGACCTACTGCTGTAGGACCCCTTGTGTCTACGGCGTGCCCTTGACACGACAGTGTGCTTGTTTACGAAAACACGATTGGTGGTACGGTGTTCTTCTTGATGGCAACGTGGTGCGTTACCTGATGGCACCAGATATGTGTGATGATGATCTTGTGATTTCATATGATTGGTATGTACATGTAAACTGAACGTTGTATTTGATTTATCTACTGTGACCCATACGAAAATTCTGGCGTATGGCAAGTAGGTGTTGAGCACGTGTGATGATGCTATGATGTGTTGGTATGAGATGTATGCACGAGATTGACGATGGTCACCTAGAGTCATCACCAGAGTCGGTCCTAGTTGTGTTAACTTTGTTGGTAGTTTTGACGTTGAGTATTTTTGGAGATTGATTTGTATTATTTTTAGAGTTTGGATTTCGGGTTTATAAGCGTTTGGTTTGACTTTCATTTTATATTATTTTAAATTCGGTTTAAGAATCAATTTGGTACATGCTACCCTTGAGAAACCGAGGTGTGACACCTCCCCATACTTGAAAGGTCTAGGTTAAAGGTTCCGGGTTTGGCAGGGTGTTACAAAGTGGTATCAGAGCGAAGATCTTGGAATATAAACCACTGAACCTAATGAACATTATTGGGTGTAATTAAAATGAACCCGGGGTGAGTTGATTGGAGCAATTTTTTTAAAAATGGGGAGATGTACCTAATGGCACTACGGCTCTCTCATTCTCTCACCTGTCACTTAACGTGGGTAGATATAGGATGAGAAGCGATATGGTGAGATGTTTGTGTCTATGTGATGATTATTTGGTAAGAAACATGCTAGTACTTGTTTTTGATGATGTCGGAGTTGCAATAAAGAGAAGATATGATATTTTGAGTATGGAGTTGGTAAGAGGCATGTTTGTGTACTTGTGAGTATGAAATATATTGGATTTAAGGTGGAAGTCGGATTTCAATGATGTTTAATATGTTTTTGTAGTTATTTAATTCGATTTTGGAGGCTACAAGTGCTTACTCGGGCGAGTAACAGTGAGAACTCGTACTTGACCGAGAAAGCATTTTGGGGAATTTCTGAACATTCCCCGATTATGAGCACTCGAACGGGTAGGACTGGTACTCGGCCGAGTAGGGGTTACTCAACCGTGTGGGTTATGTGACTCGGGCGAGTATGGATAGCTACTCGACCGACTAGGGTCGATAGTTAACCTAGTAGGGGAGCTACTCGGCCGAGTGGAGACCCCACTCGACCGAGTTTACTCTGTTTTTCCTGTGCATATGTTTATTTACTAAGGAAATTAAATGAAGATTTAGGATTTTCTTATATTATGTCTTATATAGAAAATGGTGAAGAAGGCTAACGTTAACCCTTATGAGTCCATGAGCGCCGAGGAAATCGGTCGTTTGATTGAAAAAACGCCACGTTGACTGAAGGATTAAGTGGAGTGAGCCGAATGAAGACAAAGGTTGTGAATGCGACGGAAATGACCTCTATTATTGCTCGACACCGTCCCACCTTGTACGAAGGTGTTTGGGTATCTATGCTATTAGATGAGTGGACACGAGAAATGAAGAACTTATTTGATGGGACAAATTGTCCGGATTTGATGAAAGTGAACCAAGTCATGTTCTATCTTGGAGGAAAAGTCGGATTGTGATAGAATTCAAGACGAGAGCAAATGAGAGAATTCTACAAGGAATAAACGGAGGAGGGCTACATTCCATTGACAAACTTTAAGGGCGACTTGAAGGATGAGTTCATCCCCGAACACATATGTAGCCATCTTTGCGCCGAGTGTGACTGTTTTAGAATGATAAATGACATGACCATAGACGAGTACTATGTGAAGTATATGGAGCTAGCAAATTATGTGGAGGAACTGCACATTATCCAACCGGTTATGGCGGTCCGTTTTGAAAAAGGTTTTAAGTCTTGACAACATGAAGAAGATGACGGCCGGAACATTGACGGATGTCAAGAAAGTGTACACAAGGGCGGACAATGCCGAGGGAGTTATAGATATACCCAAGGAGCTTGAAGAAAAGGGAGAACGGAAAATATAGGCAGAGAGCGAGGGAGGAGGTCAATCAAGCTTCAAGAGAAGAGGATTTTATCAAGGCCGGACCTTCTCCAATGGTAACTTTGAAGAAAGAGCTCATTTTGGAGGTGGAGGAGGTTCATACCGGAGTGCTCCCACTCCGGAGGGCCCACAATGTTATGGATGTGGTGGCTTCTTTCACAAAAAAACATGAGTGCACAAGCAGTGCAACCTGCATGAGATCTTCTTACAATCAAGGTAGCTCTTTTCGTGGTAGAAGCGGAAGTGGTGCAAGATATCGACAAGAAGGGTCTTGGAATCAACAAGCTAGATCTTACAACCAAGGCGTCTTCAATAAGGCTAATTCATTCAACCTTTCTAATCAACAAGGTGGAGGAAGAAGGCCGGAAACAAGTGTCTCCGCTTCCGCTAGCATGGTCCAAGGAGGACCAAAGCCAAGTGGTAAGCTATTCATGATGAATAATTATGAAGCGTCGAATGATGCTCAAGTCGTGATGGGTAATTTTCTTTTTAATGGTCATCCTTCTTTTATTTTGTTTGACTCGGGTGCCACAAATTTCTTTATGGCCAAAGAGCGTGTTGTGACTTGGTGAGGTATTCATAACATTGGGAGAGTCTTTATCTTGTGGAAAAATTTATAGAAATGTGTCCTTGGTGGTGGGTGGTGTAGATTTTCCTATTAATTTGCTAGAATTTCTTTTATGTCAGTTTGAGACCATTATTGGGATGGATTGGTTATCCAGTTGTAAAGCCTATATTGATTATAATCCTTGAAGTGTCACTATTAGGGGGACCGAAGGGAGTAAGGGTATCATAAAAAGGAGTGGTGGTCAAGCCGAGGGTTAAGCTCATTGCGGCCATGACCCTCAAGAATCTTTTTAGGAAGGGGTATCTTATGGTTTTGTGTCATGTTCATGACACGACACTAGAATAGCTTGAGTCGAGATATATTCCTATTGTTGAGGAGTATGCTGATGTATTTCCGGAGGATATTCTAGGGTTGCCTCTCAAGAGGGATGTGGACTTCGAAATGGAGTTGAAGCTGGGAACAAGGCTTCTATCCTAGGCAGCGTACCGTATGGGACCGAAGGAACTAGAAAAATTAAAGAAGCAATTGGTGAAGTTGTTGGACAAGGGAGACGTGAAGCGTAGTGTGTCTCCTTGGGGAGCACCAGTCTTATTGTGAATAATAAAGACGGTAGTATGCGGTTGTGCATAGATTACCATGAGCTATATCAATTAAAGTTGAAGAATAAGTATCATTTACCAAGAATAGATGACCTCTTTGATCAATTGAATGGGGAGGGAGTCTTTTCCAAGATTGATTTGAGGTCGGGTTATCATCCGTTGTGGATTGGAGATGAAGATATTGTTAAGACGGCATTCCGAACTCGGTATGACCATTACGTGTTCATCGTTATGTCGTTTGGCCTAACCAATGTAGCGGCAGTTTTCTTGGACCTCATGAATGAGTGTTTAGTCCTTACCTCGATAAATTCGTGGTATTTTTATTTGATGATATTCTTGTGTACTCCAAGATTTAGGAGGAACATGCGGAGCATATGTGGATTGTATATAAAACCTTTAGAGATAGTCGATTGTACGCTAAAATCTCTGGTGAGTTTTGGCTAGAGAAAGTTGCAATTCTCGGGCATGTGGTGTTGAAGGATGGAGTATCGGTAGATCCTAGTAAGGTGGATGAAGTTTCGAAGTGGGTAGCACCAAAGAACGTCGCCGAAATTCAAAGTTTTCTTGGAATGGCGGGTTACTACCGAATATTTGTCAAGGACTTCTCGAAAATTGCAAAGTATATGACGGCGCTTATGAGAAAGAAAAATATATTCAAATGAGATGAGGGGTATGAGTCGGCGTTCCAAACTCTCAACGAAAAGTTTACCACGGCACCGGTGTGCGCTCTACCCGATGGAAGTGAAGATTTCGAAGTCTACACCAATGCTTCCAATATTTGGGCTAGGATGTGTCTTGCAACAAGAGGAAAAGTAATATCTTATGCGTCGCGACAACTCAAGACTTATGAATAAAATTACCCTACTCATGATCTAGAATTGGGAGGGGTGGTCTTTGCCTTGAAATTTTGGCATCATTACTTATATGCAGCGACAATTAAAGTAATGTCGGATAACAAAAGTCTCAAGTATATTTTCACCCAAAGGGAACTCAACATGAAACAAAAGAGGTGGATTGAGCCAGGAGTCGGTACATTCTTTGTGTACCGTGTTATCTTTGATGAAGCTAAGAGAGGAGGTAAAGAAGATAGGTATTTATATTATTAGAATAGGGGAAGTGAAGAGCGATTTGATTATCGAAAAAGAAGTTTATGAAGAGATTTGAGCCAAGAAAATTCTTGATCCTAAGATTTTAGGATGGAAGAAAGATTTATAGAAAGGAGAAGCTTCGAAGTTTAACGTGCATGAAGATGGAGTTTTGATGTTTGATGCATGGTAGGTGGTATATGCCTAATGACAATGATGTGAAAGAGGAAATCTCGAAGGAAGCCCATTGCTCATCGTATTTCATTAACCCGGGGGGTGATAAGCTCTACAATTATTTAAAGAAGAGTTTTTGGTGGTCGGGTATGAAGAAGAAGGTGGCAAAATTCATTGCAAGTTGCCTTACTTGTCAAAAGGTGAAGATCGAGCATAGAAGACCGCAAGGGAAAGTGCAATTTTTAGACGTACTGGAATGGAAGTGGGAATCGATATCAATGGATTTCATCGTCGGATTTCCTAGGAATTCAAGAGATGATGATCCTATTTGTTAGGACGATATATCTGAAAAGATGGACTTAGGGAAGGAGATGATCCAAGATATGGTCGAGAAAGTGAAGGTAATTCGATTGAAGATGAAGGCGACTTAAGTCCAGCAAAAGAGTTATGCCGATCTTCGACGCCGCGATATTGAGTTCGAGGTGGGTGACAAGGTTCTATTGAAAGTCATACCGATGCGGGGAGTGATGATATTTGGGAAGCGGGGAAAGCTTAGTCCTAAGTATATCGGTTCGTTTGAGATTTTGGCTCGTGTCGGAGAGGTGTCTTATCGTTTAGATCTTCCAATGGCGTTGCCGAAAGTTTCTAATGTCTTCCATGTGTCTCAGCTGAGTAAGTACGTGAGCGGTCCGTCTCATGTTTTAGTAGCCAATTCAATATAAGTGGATGAAACTCTCACCTACGAAGAAGTGCCATAGGAGGTCGTTGTTCACAAAGTGCGAAAGACCCAAGGTAGCGAGACAAGATTGGTGAAGGTGTTATGGTCCAACCATAACGTTGAAGAAGCTACTTGGGAAGTCAAGGATTGGATGAGGGAGAGGTATCCTCATCTTTTCTAGGTATGTTTGGTTACGGGTACGTAACCATTTTTAAGGGTGGTGAGATATAGTTGTTTGCTTAAGTTCTTTCTTTCGTTGTTTAAATGTTGTTATTTCGTTTCGATTTATAGTTGCTATCATTTTCGTTGTTATTCTTTTGGTATGTGTGTTAGGGTATTGATGATATAAGTTTGGTTGAGACGATGTATTGGTGGCAGTTTTTTTTGGATGTATGTGCGTGTGAACTACAAGGACGAAGTTCTCTTTAACGGGGGGGGGGGGAATATTTTAGTACCCGTGGTATTTCTTGGTCCAGTAAGGTGCGTACTCAACCGAGTGGAGGGGTTGCTTGGTCGAGTTGGGTGTGTGCTCGGCCGAGTGTGCGTTTTACTCGGTCGAGTTAGTTGGTGCTCGATCGAGTGAAGTAGTCACTCGGCCCAGTTAGGTCGTACTCGGTCGAGTGAGGAGGTCACTCGGTCGAGTGGCTCTGTTTAGCTAAAGTTGGAAAAAAAAATCCATGTATGTGCTGGCTCGGTCGAGTGGTCGATACTCGTTCGAGTGGGTTGTTCCTCAACCGAGTAATATTCGAAAACGCTGGTTTGTTATATTAATTTCCGCGTGGGACCTAGTTGATATAAAAGGCTTTTCTCTCTCTCTCTCTCTCTCTACTATCTCAACTCTCTAATTATTCCTTAATCTTCTCTTGGATTTGTGGTGGAATTTAATATTCTAGATCTTTTTGTTATCTTTTCCAATCTTTGTAAGTAATCTTCATTCTTAATCTTGTGATTTCATCTAATCATCTTGAATTAAGGTTTAGAGTAATTAGTAAGAGATTAGTGATTAGATTTATTATTAGATTGAAATTTATTCTATTAGATTGTTATATGTTGTTTAAAACAGATTATAATGATTGGAGTTAGATTATTGTTGATAGAGTAGAGTTTGGGGGAAATTATTATAGTTGATGCAATTGTTGTTGAATAACCTAGAGATTGGGGGAAAGTGTTGTAGATTATAGTTTATTGTTTATTAGCATGAGATTTGAGATCATGTGACTTAGACTATGATTATTGACCTTGTTAGTGTTACAATTGGGGAAATAGTTATTGTTAGAGGTAGCTAGTCTTATTTCATAGAACGTAGTTGTAATTAGTAGTAATTGTTATTATTATGTTATTGTAGGTGGCGACTTTGTAGAGGAGGACTTCTAGCTTTGACTTCTTGTGATTTGCTTGTTGAGCTGATTTCCTAAAAGGTAGGTTAATCTTACTCGGTTTATGTGTATGTGATTGATTGTTGTTGATTATGATATGATTGTGACATGTTGACTTGGAGTTTGGGTGGTTGATTTTGATTAAGATATATTGGTGTGTGGGAGGTGATATTTATATGGAGCGGTTACGAGAAATCGGCTCCATAGACTATGTGGGTCGCTGTTCATGATTCTCACCATGGATGAGACAATGCATGTGGTTATGACCTAAGCCTGGGGGTGTCCTACTGCGCTAGCGCCGATTGTGTTTAGGGTGTGCCTTGGATAAGGCGGTGTGCCTGTTTAAGAAACATCGATTGGTGGTACGGTGTGCTCCTTGATAGCACCATGGTGCTCTACTTGATGGGATCAGATATGTGTGGTGATGATATTGTGATTTCATATAATTTGCTATGTACCTGTAAATTGACCGTTGTATTTGATATATCTACCATGACCTATAGGATATTTCCAGCGTATGGCGAGTAGGTCTTGAGCAAGTGTGATGATGCTATAATGTGTTGACATGTGATGCATGCACGGGATTAACGATGGTCACCTAGAGTCATCACTAGAGTCGGTCCTAGTTTTGTTGACTTTGTTAATAGTTTTGACTGTGAGTATTTTTGGAGATTGAGTTGTATTTTGTTCGAATTTTGGATTTGTAAACTTTCAAATGTGAAATAGGGACGCGGTAGATACAAAATGGGACGGAAAAGTGAAGATAAAGGATACTTTATGACCTAAAATGGGACTTAGGAAAGGGTAAAATGAGGAAAAATTGGAGTGTATCAGATGGTTAACAAATGAAAACTTTTGAATCGAACGATGATTAACTTAACTAATATCGATTATTGGACATCTAACTCATGAGGATTGACAAATTGAACCAACTAATATTGATTACTAGTGATTTGAGATGAAATCAAATAAAAACGGTGAAAAATTTATAATATATGGATTAAGGAATTTAAATAAAAGGTTGATAAGATAAAAAAAGGGGGGGGGGGTTAAATGAAATAAATTATAAAAGGTAACCGATCGTCCTCATATCTGGAAAGGATCCTCGAATTGAATCATAACCAGGCACTAAATAATACAACGTGAAGACGAACATGTCAAACAACCCCTTAGAAGTGGCGCAACAGATGGTGCATTTCTTCTAAGAGGATTTTGAAATGGATTAAGGATTTTAGAAAAGTATGTGTAAATTAAGTTAAGTTTGTCAATTGGTAAGTCTAAATGCAACGTGACGGATACTCCATAAGAATTGAGCCTACGTGGTCGATTGATCATGTGACAACCCTCGCGAATGCGGAAATATAAAACATACAAGCATGTGAATTATATAGCGGAAAATACGGTATTTTAAAAACCTTTATACATGCAAGATAGAAAAATACGAGGAGTGTCAAAATATTACAAACTAAATAAAAATACCACAAGAGACGTAGTCTCTCAAAGTGTTAACAAAAGACAAAGTAATTAGCAACTAGCTAAACAACGTCTAGAGGTGTTTCATCCAGGGACAACGCCCGCTAGCTCACACCCGAACCCAAAATAGCATAAGCAAAAAGCCATCCATGCAAGCAACCTGTTCATTCATGAAAAACATGAACGCCACAATCAGTGGGGAGTAACTCCGGGTTTTCCCAGCCATATCACACATTAAACGTACATATAA
>JAIUZE010047840.1:0-12581 GCA_022085475.1 Heliosperma pusillum | reverse complement strand
ACTGTGACAACCCTCGCGAATGCGGAAATATAAAACATACAAGCATGTGATATATATAGCGGAAAATACGGTATTTTAAAAACCTTTATACATGCAAGATAGAAAAATAAGAGGAGTGTCAAAATATTACAAACTAAATAAAAAATACCACAAGAGACGTAGTCTCTCAAAGTGTTAACAAAAGACAAAGTAATTAGCAACTAGCTAAACAACGTCTACAGGTGTTTCATCCAGGGACAACGCCCGCTAGCTCACACCCGAACCCAAAATAGCATAAGCAAAAAGCCATCCATGCAAGCAACCTGTTCATCCATGAAAAACATGAACGCCACAACCAGTGGGGAGTAACACCGGGTTCTCCCAGCCATATCACCTTAAACGTACATATAAGGAAATACAAAAGTAAAAATCATGCATATATAGATATCCATGTGAGTTACGATAAGAATAGATAGGCAATTCGATAAATAAAGATAAGAGCATATGGAATACAAATGAGGAACCATCATGTTATTCAAAGACTCGGGAAAGACACTCTTAGGCAACCGAATACGCTCACTAGGGCTTGCATCTCACCGTTAGCGGTATAAGTTTGATAAGATTGAGACTCGACAGACAAACCAAGTCAAGTCATGCAATGATCACAACAAATCCAACATATTATCATCCATTCACGAACCAAGACATTGACGGTGTCCAATCATGCAATGACCATGAATAATATCATGAAATCACGCATTCAAGAACGACGATGCCCAATCATGCAATGACCATGAATAATATCATGAAATCACGCATTCAAAGACGACGACACGACGACGACCACTCTCACGGTAAATGAAACGCACTAGCATCGTGTACATGGCAATTATGATTAAATGGCATCCACGAGATCATATTTCCCTGAACTCATACGCGATGCTTACATTTCGCCTATGTAGACTAATTTCCTTCTCGTAGGAACGATAATTAAACGGCTCCTAATCTAAACCTGGCCAGATTCTCGGAATCACATTTTCCGATTCGACATGCGATGACGTTTCGCATCCAAGACTCGGTCTTACAAATAAAACGCCGAGTACCCCAAATTCTCGGTAGATCAATTCACGAAAGAGGCGGAAAAACGAGCTCAAGCCTCATAACATGCGGTACGCTACATGCAAATAACACCACCTCGCAAGTACACAACATTTGACGGCCGGGTCGATCAACGCATAGCGTTCAACTCCCAACAACGTCGTCGTATGCCCACTAACACATGCATTTAAGCAGTAGGATACCTCCCCGTTCCGACATTCCAGCCTTACGAACGTGGAGGTAGCCAAGGGAATGAGAGTACAAAGCACAAGACAAAATAGTGCTCAAACCGTATCATTTGTAAAAACCGACTCAAAGTGGGAACATACCAAAAACCGTCACAAAACATGAGAATAGGGAATCATATAAGTTTAAATATGATAAACATGAGTCAATACATGATACATAAGCATTAGAACAAGTTTATGAAGCATAATGAATAAAAACATAGATCACCTCTCCAAAACAACGTTGTTTGGAAACCAACGAAAAGAAGGGTCCACTTTAAACGGTCATAACTGGAGTGCTAGATATGGGAATTCAGAAATTCCAAGTCGAGGTGATAGCTTAACCTCTTACGGTTCCAACGAGATGTCAAACGCCCAAAACAAGCAAGTAACGAAGGCGATATGATCATTTTACGAAAAGGGGTCAGTGCAGGAAAAATTCTGTTGGCAGCGTATGACGCAGCCTGCGTCACCACGACGCAGCCTGCGTCCTTCACGGGATTCAAGGACGGTCAATTTCCAACATGTTATCAACAACAAAATCCTCATTTATCATCACAAATCATCAATTCTCATATCAATTAACCACTAACAACAACCAACAACAACAACACAAGTCCTAAACATACTAACCATAATCTAATTACGATTACTAGCCTAGAAAACACATAAAACACGTAAATGATATCGAGTAACCCTTCAACGTTACCTTTTCGCGTCTTTAAACGGTTTCTAAACCTTCCTAGTCTCCACCTACATACAATTAGTTAATAAAAGATGAATATAATTCACCTACAGAAAGACGGATAATTTAAAAAGCGAGAAAGACGGTAATTTTATTACCAATACGGATAGAGGAAGCTAAGAGGGGAAGGATAAGACGAACTTACGCGAATTTGAGCGAGTAACGAAGAAGTAGCGACGAATCTAAGACGGATCAAAATGGAGGCAAGGTTTTTGGTGTTTATGGTGAGGAAGAAGAAGGAAATGAATTGTGAGGAAATGAATTAGGTTTAGGGTTTGAGGGAGTATATGTAGGGTGAGTCGGAAAAGTCAACGAAAGTCAAAGGCGGCTCAAAAGTCAAGAAAAGTCAAAGACGACTTAAAAGTCAAGAAAAGTCAAAGACGACTTAAAAGTCAAGAAAAGTCAAAGACGGCTCAAAAGTCAAGAAAAGTCAAACTCGCCTTAAGACGGGATTACCATGGAATCTCGCAGAAATTCCAAAAACGAACTCGGAAATTCTAAATTCGACTCAAAACATTAAATTCTAAATTAAAACTTAAATTTGCTGCAAAGATTCCGTAAAATATTTCTACTAGAAAAATAGGGTACATTTCCGGGTGTTACAGTAATGTACAGTTATATAAAATATAGGTTATTCGTAATGAAATAACCAATGATAAAGAATGTTGTTTAAAGTGTTTGATTTGATATGATTAATTCCGTTGATGTTCAATCTTTTATTGTTTGATCAATAGCGATAATAATTTGATATTACATAAAATAAAAAAGACCCTGCTTTATTGATAAAAAAAGCACAATAGAGTACACCGAATTTAATCTGGTCAGTATCGGGTCATCAAGTTACATACTAGATAGAATTAAAACGCAAACATTAATATTATATAGGATTATTTTACAGGAATAATCCATCCTATTGCTACCCTTCTTAAATTACTCTATCCTATCAATTATTCTAATTCAATACATCCTATACCCCCCACCTTCCCAGACCAAACTAAGGAGAAGGGCAACCCGAACGACAGGTTACCTTTTTATTTTTAAGGGTTTAAACACATGTAGTGTGTTGAACACACCTTAAACTCATTGTTGATAGTCTGTTTTTATCTTTCTCTCTCTTCAATCCTCCATTGTTGATGATAGTCTGTTGATCTTCACGATTCTCGCCAATCATAATCTTCATCATCTAACTCATTTCCATCTGCATTTCAGCAACAATGGTGAATGTATGTTTTGTTTCTTTAATTAATGTATTTATTTTAATTTCTAGTATATTGAAATAAAGTTTATTCAATGTTTAATCTTGTTAAAATCTGTTAATGTAGTATAACTTTGTTGTTTAATTCTTTTATAATCACGATTTTATTTCACATTTTGTTGTTGAATTCTTTTATAATCAGAATTTTGTGGCTGATTGAATTTTATTGGACTTGTGATGTTACTGAAATATATATTATCCTATTTGATTTTGCTGTTTATTTAGACAACTCTTTGGGACGTTCTTAGTCTTAAATTGTGGCATGGAGGTACCTTTAAGAGAGGTGATAATGAGTTGGTTTACAGTGGTAGGTGTTTTAGGACTGTGGGTGTAGTGTGACAACCCTCGCGAATGCGGAAATAAAACATACAAGCATGTGATATAATTTGCGGAAATACGGTATTTTAAAAAATTTTATACATGCAAGAAAGAAACTACGAGGAGTGTAAAATATTACAAATCAAAATACGAGATATACTACAACAAGAGACGTAGTCTCTTCAAATGTTATCAATGTAAAAGTAATTAGTAAAACAAGCTAAATAACGTCTAGAGGTGTTTTATCCAGGGACAACGCCCGCTAGCTCACACCCGAACCCAAAATATCAAGCAAAAAGCCATCCAAGCAAGCAACCTGTTCATCCATGAAAAACATGAACGCCACAATCAGTGGGGAGTAACTCCGGGTTCTCCCAGCCATATCACATTAAACGTACATAAAAGGAAATACGAAAGTAGAAGCATGCATATATGAATATACATGTGAAATACGATAAGGATAAATAGGCAATTCAATATATAAGGATAAGAGCATATGAAGTACAAATCCGAATCCATCATATTATACAAAGACTCGGGGAAGACACTCTTAGACAACCGAATATGCTCACTAGGGCTTGTATCTCACCGTTAGAGGTATAAGTTTGATAAGATTGAGACTCGACAAACAATCCATGCCAATCGTCTATTTCATGCAAGAGTTCAACTCAATGTTCACATATAATTCAACTTACAAACAACCGTCCAATCATACAAATATAACAACATATTCTCTCACGGTAAATGACACGCACTAGCATCATGTACAATAGCAAGACAAGCCAATTCAAGCTCACGGAATAAGACATTTCCCGGAACCGTATACGATAAGACGTTTCGTACACACAAGACTCTAATCCTCTCGGTAGGACGACGATAATAATACGGTCCTAGTCTAAACCTGGCCAGACTCTCGGAATAAGACATGTTCCGATTCGACCTGTGGTAAGACGTTCCACATCCAAGACTCGATCATACAAAGACGTCGAGTACCCCAAATTCGGCTAAACCACACGAAAGAGGCGGAAAGAGATCTATAGTCAAAAGTCAAGCTAGTACGCTACATGCAATGACATCACCTCGCAAGGATACAACATTTGACGACTGGGTCGATCAACGCATTGCGTTCGCCTCCTAACAACGTCGTCATATCCCCAATAAACAAATGCACAACGACATCACGGTTACACTTCACCGCTCCGACATTTAAGTCTAACGGGTATAAAGTATGACCGGGGAATGAGAGTTCCAAACACTGAACAATAAGTGCTCACATCAAATACATAAGGTAAAACCGACTCAAAGTGGGACATACCAAAAACCGTCACAAAACATGAGAATAGGGAATTATATAAACTTAACTATGATAAGAATGAATCAATACATGATACATAAGCATTAGAACAAGTTTATGAAGCATAATGAATAAAAACATAAATCACCTCTCCAAAACAACGTTGTTTGGAAACCAACTAAAACAAGGGTCTACTTCAAACGGTCATAACTAGAGTTCTAGATATGCAAATGTAGAACTTTTAAGTGGAGGTGATTAATTATCCTCTTACGGTTCCAACGGGATGTCACAAGCTCAAAGCAAGCAAGTAACGAAGGAGATATGATCATTTTACGAAAAGGGGTCAGTGTAGGAAAACTGCAGTGGGCCGCGCGTAACGCTGCCAGCGCCCCCATGACTCAGCCAGCGTCCTTCACGGGATTCTGGCACGATCAAAACCAACATGTTATCAACAACAAAAATCCCCATTTATCATCACAAACCATCAATTCTCATATCAATTAACAACTAACAACATCCATCAACAACAACACAAGTCCTAAGCATACTAACCATAATCTAAATACGATTACTAGCCTAGAAAACACATAAAACACGTAAATGATATCGAGTAACCCTTCACCCTTACCTTTATGCGTCTTCACTCCGCGTCACGGTCCTCTTCAATTAGGAAATAGTCTTTGTCGGGATCTTGAAGGTCACCACCTACAAATAGTTAATAAAAGATGAATTTACTTCACCTTGAGAAAGACGGAAAGTTTAAAAAGCGAGAAAGACGGTAATTTTATTATCAATACGGATAGAGGACGATAAGAGGGGAAGAATAAGACGAACTTACGTGAATTTGAGCAAGAAACGAATGAGATATGACGAATCTAAGCTTGGATGATTATGGAAGCTAGGTTTTGATTTGGGTTTCTTAGTGATGAAGAAAAGTTGAGTTGTGAGAATGAAATGGGTTAGGAGTAGTATGAGGGAGTATGAAGGAAAAAGTCAAGAAAAAGTCAAAGTCGCCTTAAGACGGGATTCACATGAAATCTCGCGGAAATTCCAAATACGAACTCGGAAATTCTAAATTCGACTCGGAAAATTAAATTCTAAATTAAAACTAAATTTCGCTGAAAAGTGTCCGTAAAGTATTTTCACTATAAAAATAGGGTACATTTACGGGTGTTACATGTACGCCCTGATGAACTATGTTGGTTTACCATACTAGAAGAGGCTGAGAAGTGTGGTAATTTTAGGAGAAACATAGATGCCATTTTCTGCATTCCCATATCTAGAACTCTAGCTATGACCGTATGAAGTGGACCCTTGTTTTAGTTAGTTTCCAAACTTGCGTTTTGTGTGTAGTTGTGCTCCGAGCCGGGGTACCGGCCACCTCCCTCCACACCGGCCTGGAACACGGCTGTATTTTTCTTATAAAATCTCTAAAACTCGTAATTCATATTAGTTCGTATGATTCGTTTATCGTATAATTTTACGTAGTGACTTATAATATTCATGTTTTGGATATATGATATTTCTTTCGCTTGTATCACATGTTTTGTGACGGTTTTTGGTATGTTCCCACTTTGAGTCGTTTTTACAAATGATACGGTTTGAGCACTATTTTGCCTTGTGCTTTGTATTCTCATTCCCTTGGCTACCTTCCCGTTTGTAAGGCTGGAATGTCGAAACGGAGAGGTATCCTACTACTTAAATGCATGTGTTAGTGGGCATACGACGACGTTGTTGGGAGTTGAACGCTATGCGTTGATCGACTCGGCCGTCAAATGTTGTGTACTTGCGAGGTGGTGTTATTTGCATGTAGCGTACCGCTTGTTATGAGGCTTAAGCTCTTTTCCGCCTCTTTCGTGAATTGATCTACCGAATTTGGGGTACTCGGCGTCTAGTGTAAGACCGAGTCTTGGATGCGAAACGTTTATCGCATGTCGAACCGGAAAATGTGATTTCGGGATTCTGGCCAGATTTAGACTAGGACCGGATATTTATATCGTCGTTCTACAGGAGGAAATTAGTCTACATATACGAAATGTTGATCGTGTATGAGTTCAGGAAAATGTTTATCTCGTGGATGCCTTTTAATCATACTTGCCATGTACACGATACTAGTGCGTTTCATTTACCGTGAGAGTTGTCGTCTTGTGTCGTCTTTGAATGCGTGATTTCATGATATTATTCATGGTCATTGCATGATTGGACACCGTCAATGTCTTGGTTCGTGAATGGATGATAATATGTTGGATTTATTGTGGTCATCGCATGACTTGACTTGGTTTGTCTGTCGAGTCTCAATCTAATCAATCTTATACCCCTAACGGTGAGATGCAAGCCCTAGTGAGCATATTCGGTTGCCTAAGAGTGTCTTCCCCGAGTATTTGAATAACATGATGGTTTCAGATTTGATTTCCACATGATCTTATCATTATTTATCGAATTGCCTATCTATTCTTATCGTATCTCACATGTATATCTATATATGCATGATTTTACTTTTGTATTTCCTTATATGTACGTTTAAAGTGATATGGCTGGGAGAACCCGGAGTTACTCCCCACTGACTGTGGCGTTCATGTTTTTCATGAATGAAGAGGTTGCTTGCATGGATGGCTTTTTGCTTGTGGTATTTGGGGTTCGGGTGTGAGCTAGCGGGCGTTGTCCCTGGATGAAACACCTCTAGACGTTGTTTAGCTAGTTGCTAATTACTTGTCCTTTGTTAACACTTGGAGAGACTACGTCTCTTGTGGTATTTTTATTTAGTTTGTAATATTTTGACACACCTCGTATTTTTCTATCTTGCATGTATAAAGGTTTTTAAAATACTGTATTTTCCGCTATATAATTCACATGCTTGTATGTTTTATATTTCCGCATTCGCGAGGGTTGTCACAGTTGGTATCAGAGCTTTATCGCTCCCGACGCACACACGTGAACCCTTAACTTAAACTACTTGACCTTGAAATAATAAATGAGAGATGGGTAGAAATTAAGGACTTTACTTGGTAGTCTTGGTGTACTTGATGTTGTTAGGTTCTAACTTGTTTGTTGATTGTGTTGAGTGATGTTATGTTTGTTTGTATCTACCGTCTTAAGGTGGATCATGTGTTACCTAGAAGAAGTATCTTCTACCAAAGATTTAAAGATTGACAAGCCTAATTGAAGTGTATTTTTTCATCTATGAATTCTCTCGTCCTTATTGTATTATGCTCTCTTCCTTCTATTTTGGTGCTTCTTTCTCTTCCATTTTGTTTGCCTCTTGGAAATTACTCTTGATAGTTTCCTCCATCTTACCATTGGTATCCTTACCTTCCTCTTGTAACATTTTTGTGGATGTCATACCCATTGTTGGTGGTATATTATACTTGGTCGGAAGAACTTGAAATTTTGTGGAATATTAGTGTTGTTAGAATGAATTTGTGATTTGAGGAAAATGGTGTAGATCTAAATTCACCCTATATTGATGATTGGTTGTAACTCTAAGGAAAGGTAGTAAGATAAGTTTGATGATTTTAATGCTTGATGCTTGTCATGACTAATGTGTGGATAGTTCATGATATTTGATTGTGTAAGGTTGAATGAGTGGCCAAGACTTCTTAACCCATTAGCGATTTAATCTTTTGAATTTAGGAGTTTGAATGATGCCTTGAGTTGTAAAATGCTTTTGAGACTAAGTGACTTCTTGTGGATTCTAGTTTATGTGTTAGAGTATAGGCTTGGTGAAAAAGCATTTGGCTATAGTTCTTGGATTTAAAGATATGATCTTATCTTATGGTATCGGAGACTCGTTTGAAGTAGTAAGGTTTCGTTGTAAGTTGAACCATATTACTTGAAGATTATAGATATGAGAGAGATTCGATGATGTGATCCATGATGGAAATACCTTGGGATGTTAATGATGATGTTTGGCTTGATGTTGTACTTTGATAATAATGAACTCGTGGGCTATAGACTTGAAAATGACCGAGTATAAGAGAGTATTTGTTAGTCCTTCAATTAAAGAAACCTTTGAGGTTGTGTTGAATATTTGAGCTAAAGGAATGTTACTATGCTTGAGTTGCAATTCCGCTGTTGGGAATCCGGGTGATATGAAAGGATGGATGAATTGGGTTTAGTCGATTTATCAAGTCTAGGTGTACCTTACTATGATGATTGCTCGTGGTATGATGGTCCCTTATAAGAGGCTTTTGTAAAGGAACAATTAAGTGGTTTTATTATCGCATTAAGTTTGAAAGGAGAAATTTTGTGGATTAGACCTTAAACCATTACCCGTGCCATTGTCCCTTTTCATTTCCATTCTTGAATGCTTTTGTAAAGATTGATCTTTAAGAAATCGCATACTCGTATCTTATTTCTTACGCGGATATCTTCATAACTCTACTATCTGCTTTGTCTCTTTCTTGCCCTCGTTATTTTCAGCGTTCTTCTCTTTTAATCTCGTGCCTGATTTTATTCTCGTGTTCTCCTTGAGATTTCTTATCGTTTCCTATCTCGTTGCCGCTTCATCTTTTCCTTAGTGGATTGGATATTCCGTTTGTAAGGCTCAGAGAGTAAGAGTAATGTATTTTGGAATTCTTTAGTTAGAAGATGTGTCTTTGGATTGAGCAAAGTTCAGGTTGTATTTGATCATGAGAAATAAGACTTAAGCTCTAGGATGAATCCTAATAGTGTTAATGTATCCTCTCTTGGTGATGTTAGATTCGGAGTTTGGTATTGTAGTGTTGTTTTGAGAATTGAGTTGATCATGATAATAGTTTGTTGATGTTGGGTATTATAACGGTTGCTTGGGATATCATTTGGGAATTAGATGTCTCTAATTGGTGGATTCTAAAAGAGACTTTGCTTTAGGGTAATTGAGTTGGTACCCAAAGTTTGAGGAGTTTTGTCATCAATGAAAATCGATTCATTTTGAGTTTTAGATGAAATAGATGATTTGAATGGTTGTTTGATTTCCAAGTGATTGGTCATTTGCGGTTTGGGATTAGTAATTCTCTTTGATTCTTAAGGAAGTTTGAAATTGAGAAATGTTCGTTGCAAGCTTTGGATAATGAATGCTCGGTTGTTATGGATTATAGAATTGGAATGGTGAGCCCATTCATCTTATGATTGGTGGTAATTATGCTTTTCTAGATGTAATTATTTATGCTTGTGGATTCGAGTGTAATAATTGACTGGACTAGGGATGTTCGAATACATTTAGGAATCTTTCATGTGGATTATTTAATTGTGGATTTTCCCTTGTCGATAGACCTTAGTTAATGCTAGTTGGATACTAGATATTCGGGTTCGTAGTTTGACCTGATGAT
Organism: Heliosperma pusillum; assembly: GCA_022085475.1. NCBI lineage: Eukaryota > Viridiplantae > Streptophyta > Magnoliopsida > Caryophyllales > Caryophyllaceae > Heliosperma > Heliosperma pusillum. The sequence continues at coordinate 2,359 of JAIUZE010047840.1, read as the reverse complement.
TGTTAAGGATTTTGTAGAATCTAATGATTGAAAGCGGTTAAGGTATGACCGAGATGAGTTACATTCTTTTGAGGACTAGCTTATTAACGATGTTTGTGATGTTAATTGGATAAGCCCTTAGAATGATGTGGCTATAATTTGGGTTTGGCGAAAATGCCCGAGAAATTGACTATGATGACTTTTGTATTTGAGTGGAGTGTTTGGTTCTTAGGCTTTCTTCCCCTTTTGAGCAATTGCTTTGTCGTTCATTTCTCCCTTTGCCTTTCAAATTGACGCTTATTCAATTTGTTATTCTTTGGACATTGTCCTTCTTTCCGCTATTACTCGTTTCGATAAGCCTTCTTGTTTCTTTTTACTCGTTGTGTTTATCTTTTATTACCATGATTGTGAGTTTGATGTCCAAATTACTTTTATGTGTGTGAAATGTTTGTTTGTCTTGAGTGTACGAATTTAGAAAATTTTCAAATTTTCACGATGGATTTCACATTTATCCTTTTAAAAGAGTTTTAGAAATGAAATTTCTACTTTCATTTTTCGAAAATGGATTTAGGTTGCTCTTATACTGGATTTTGCGTTTGGTTGGATGCTAGAACTTGTTATTTGAGACGTCTAATGATTGGTTCTGCACTTATCAACGTATGATTTAATTTTAATCTTGTCTTTACTTTGGAATGCTGGTGTTCTTGTGTGCACGACAAGAACAATTCCGTTCCACATAAAAAGAATGTTACTTTCGAAAACTTTTCCTATACCTTTTTAGAAAATGTCATGTTTTTGAAATACATTTCCTTGTAAATATTTTGAATACCAATTTTAAGAAAACGATTTGGTCCTTATAACTTGTGTTTTCTACTTTCAAGTTTCGAGGACGAAACTTTTTAAAAGGTGGGATGATTGTAACACCCCAGATTTTATAATAATGAATAATTTACTAAAGTCGTAAATTTTATAAATTCGTCTTTTACTTTTATTGGCTAAAATATATTAAGACGATAATTTATGATTTCGTGGCTTTAAATTAATGATTAATAGAATTTAGTTTAATTGGGTAAAAACCGTCGCATTTCTGTCCGTTATGAGTTCATAATCGGATTCTACGCGAAAATCCAAGTGAGTCGACCCGATATGAAATTTGGGTCTTCTATAATTCTTTTTCTCAAAACTAAACCACTAAACATCTTCTCCCTCTTCATTTTTCAGCAACCTCAACCTCCTCTTCCAACACCAAAACCCCATTAAAACTCCATCACCTTATAACCTTAAGACGGAAGCCATTTCTTCGTCTCTCAACGAAACTCGACGATTTTTATATAAATCTTCTCCTCTCATCCTTCTCTTCATTTTCATACCATAAAATCCTCATTTCCATCAACTTTTTATAAAACCCATTTTTGTAGATTTAAACTTAAGACGGGCATAACTTCTTCATTTCTTATCCGAATTCAATTCCGTTTGATGTTCCGGAATCCTCTCTCCACCCTCTTCCTTCCTATGTAAGTAAAACACTGATATTTAAACTTTATTTTTAGTCTAATTTTCCAGAATTTCGGTCTACCTTAATATAGTGTTAAAAGTTAGTTTTTGGGTTAATTTTGAAGATTTGGAACAAGGAATCCGGTTGTGTCTTGGGCTTGCTTAAAGATTGCTAATTCGGAGTACTAAAGAGGTAACGGTGAAGGGTTACTCGATATCATTTACGTGTTTTACATGATTTCCATGTTAGAATTCGTTTTTTTTGGAATACAATTAGAAAGCTTAGAAATTATGATTTTGAGGATGATTGTTGTTAGTTGATGATTGTTGATGATGAATATTGATTGTTGATAGTTGATAGAAGTAATTAGGAAAATTGGAAATGATAGGAAGGTGTTGTTGGTTCTCGGGTGGACTCGTGTAAATTCACAGCACCGACCCTTTTTGGTAGAATGCTCATATCTCCTTCGTTACTTGCTTGTTTTGGGCTTGTGACCACTCGTTGGAACCGTAAGAGGATAAGCTATCACCTCGACTTGGAATTTCTGAATTCCCATATCTAGAACTATAGTTATGACAGTTTGAAGTGAACCCTTGTATAAGTTAGTTTCCAAACTTGTCGTTTTGGAGAGTTATCTATGTTTCTTATTTATTATGCTTCTTAAACTTGGTCTAATGCTTGGGTATCATGTATTGATTCATGTTTTGGATATATGATATTTTCCTTCGCTTGTATCACATGTTTTGTGACGGTTTTTGCTATGTCCCACTTTGAGTCGGTGTTTACAAATGATACGGTTTGATTTTGTCTTGTGCTTTGTACTCTCATTCCCTTGGCTACCTTCCCGTTCGTAAGGCTGGAATGTCAGAACGGAGAGGTATCCTA
>JAIUZE010047839.1:0-15206 GCA_022085475.1 Heliosperma pusillum | reverse complement strand
GAGAGATAGGTTCTTATGAGTCCCTTATATTATGTGAGTCCTTAAGTCCTTATAAGGGCCTTTGGATCAACCAAATCAATGGTTGAGATGGAGAGAGAGGTAATGGATTCAATAGGCCCAAGAAAAAAAAGGAAAATCAGATTTATGCATGTTAGTGGGTTTCACTGCCCCAATACACAGATTAACGTACTATATCTGACAATACCCATTAGGTTTTAGTCATTTATCCTGTATCCACCATGCAAAAGCTCACAATCTCTATAATACTACTTTCTATCTCTATAATACAACTTCACAACCTCTCTCTACATCCAAAAGCTTCATAATTGTGCTGGAACAATAATATACAATCAGATTTTGTTACTATTACTGTCTAAATATTCCAAATATTGGCAAGGTTTCTTCAATAGCATCATGTCTGATCAACAAATTGTTGAATACGCCAATGGTAAGTTCTATTATTGATGTTTTGTATTATAAATAAATTATTGATGTTTCTTCTAGGTTTTGTTTAAATAAAGACTGGAGCATAATTTTTGTTCACTGTTAAAGCATCTACGTATTTTTTTTAGTTGAAGTTTCACATATTGCTATTAGAGTTTCATAAAACACAGTTAAAGTGAAAGTGTATCTTCATTATTAAAGTTTTACAAGACTTGGTTTTTGTTTGTTATTTTACTTTAATTTACTTTATTGGCAACTTAAATTAATACTGAATCATGCTGGTGAATATTGTTGAATATTAGAATATTAGATTTTATTGAAGTAATATTAGAACTATAGTTTGAAGTGAATAATATTGATGAACTAGTATTGAAGTTCTATAAAAACATGTAGCAACGTTGAAGTTATAGGTATTTACATTAAAGTCTATTAAAACAACGTTGAAGTGACATAATGATGAAGTTTCAGTACCTGTGCATTGAAGGTATACATGTTGTTGTTGAAGTGAAAACAATGATATTGTGATTTTTAACACTCTTACACATATTGCTATTAAAGTTTCATAAAACAGAGTTAAAGTGAAACTGTATCTTCATTATTAGAATTTTACAAGACTTGTATTTTTTATTGTTACTTTACTTTATTGGTGAATATTGTTGAATATTATAACTATAGATTGAAGTGAATAATATTGATGAACTAGTATTGAAGTTCTACTGAAGATATGTAGCACATTAAAGTCTTGAAATTACAGGTAATGTTTTACATCGGGATTATTGACCCGTGTTGATTCTGTGTTTAGTGATTCATTAAGGTAAACAAAACACCAACAATCAATAACGGTTGCCAGTGATTTGCACTCCGGGTTCTAATGACACCAAATCCTCCCGAGTTATGCAGTAGAAGTCTGAATATGTCACCAATTGTTCCCTACAAGGACAAATTATCACATTATTAATGTAAAAGCATAAAAGTTAATGAATAGAAGTACCAGGGCAGAAATAGTTCACTTACGATTTGTTAAGGGCGTCTGATTTATTAAAGATGTACTCCATCACATCTTTCCTCAAACTGAACACTGTATTGAACATCGTCTTATTGCGCTTCATAATTTCTGACACTACCAGCTGGTTGGGATCAGGTGCCCCACAGTCAATAGAACAACCCAGGTTCTCGGGGATAAAATCCATGCAAGATAGGGGGGCATTGGAATGGAGTAGAAATGGGTGAAAAATAAGATTAGTTTGCGGGACATAAATGGTGGGAGCAGCATCAACGTTCTTTTCACTGACTTCAGGAGGCATATCCCCTCCCACACCTGACGTCTCAACACCCCCTGCGCCAGGTGCGCTACCGTCTATTGCAAATCCACCAGCGGACTCAGGTACTCCACGATAGGCCTCTTTTAAATCTGCTGTAACCATAAGAGTTGATTGGATCTGGTAATAGTCCCTTTCAGGTGACTTATCTGTTGCAGTGGGCGTCTCCACAATCGATGCACCATCGCCCACGGGTCCATGATTAGTTTGAATCGCAGACTTGTCAGCAACGGCAACGACGTTACCTGCATCCCCTAAATGCTGCACAACGTCTAGGTCAGCAGCCCCTTCTGCATCCCTTGACAGCACATTTCCATCCCCAATGGCTTCAATAGACTCCGCCTCCCCCACTCCTAAAAAGATTTCTTTAACACTAGCCGTGGAAAAGGGCTCCAGGCTACCCATCATATCGTCTGAGGCCAAGTCAACCTCTATATCTGCACCACCATCTACTTCACAAACGGCTTTATCATCCTCTCCCGAAAAACCTTCAATGGCAAGACCACATAGAACTTCTCTTACTTGAGTGGTAGCCCTTTGTTGTTGTTTTTTATGTTGAGCCAGTCCCGGCTTGGATTTTTGAAAGACAGGTGCAAGAGATACAGATCGTCCCATACTTGCAGCTATCTCTGATACTTCATCAACGTAACGATTAACGTTTTCATCTCCAAAAAATTCTTGGGTTGACTGTGAAGGCACGAGGCCTACTGAATCACTGTCTCCACCAGGTGCAGCTTTGATCCTAGTGGTTGCATCTGCATACCAGGAATGAAACGCAACAGCATTTCTTTGCATCTGTAAATAAAGCTCATGTACACCCTAAAATTAAAACAAGTACATAAATGTTAGTCAGATTAATGAGAATGATTTGAACACAATAGAAAGTTAAACTGAATATGATTGAATTTACATTAAATATGATTGAAGTAACACAAAATATGAATCGAAGTAACACAAAATAAGATTGAAGTAACACAAAATATGATTGAAGTAACACAAAATATGATTGAAGTAACACAAAATAACATTGAAGTAACACAAAATATAACTGAATATGATTGAAGTACATTTCTTTGCATCTGTAAATAAAGCTCATGTACACCCTAAAATTAAAACAAGTACATAAATATTAGTCAGATTAATGAGAATGAGTTGAACACAATAGAAAGTTAAACTGAATATGATTGAAGTTACATTAAATATGATTGAAGTAACACAAAATATGAATCGAAGTAACACAAAATAAGATTGAAGTAACACAAAATATGATTGAAGTAACACAAAATAATATTGAAGTAACACAAAATATAACTGAATATGATTGAAGTAACACAAAAGATCAATTGAAGTAACACAAAATATGATTGAAGTAACACAAAATATATTTGAATTGAAGTTACACAATCACTAAGTCAAACATTGAAGTTACCCACACTCCACTTGAAGTTACACTTTGATAAAATCAACTTATTCACTATGATATTATATATGGGTCAGTAAATTGAAGGGCAAGTAACAAAAGACTCACATCAACAGCCCGCGCTTTCAATTCGTTATCATCCTCAATTCCTGACGGTAGTTCTATCTGAATGAACTTCTTCTCCATTATTGGGTGGGAGCTGGATCCCAGAAGAAGTTGGGGTTCACTCGGCCCCGCAATGGTCAACCTTTGACGAACCTTCCCCACCTTAGACCGCGAATATTTTACCTTTGAAAAAGGAAGACGACCCAACCCCCCCATGTCCATCTCAGCAGCAATCCTAGTCTTCATCCTATGTTCGTCCCAGTGTTTTATCAGTGGGAGATCGTGTCTGCATTCCTGTCCTCTAAAATCGAACCTCTGGAAATAGGTGATCATCAGAAAAGGGATACACCCAAGCAAATAGGCTGGCATAGGGTCCTTTACAGAGTCTTTCGCAGCACTAACTATACCATTTAACACGTAAGAACACCAGTCAAAAGTTGCAATACAACTGACATCTTCTACTGCCTTGAGAAGCTTTAAATCTATTCCGTTATTTGAAGTGGGGCATAGGAACGACGACATACTACACAAAACAAATAGCCTGCAGAATTCATCACCACCTAATTTGTCCTTCTCTAGATCAGTGAATGCCTTGCCCAAAGGGACAGGATCAGCCGCTTTAACAATCCCATATCGTGACCGCCATCGATCTTTCAATTCCTTGAATTCCCGTTCAGTAGATTTCTTGTAGCGGCCAGTAGGAACAAGTTCGAGGGGATTGGGCCCCGTGGGCAACAAGAAGCAGTCATGTACATCCTGCTTAGTAACCATGAACTCCTTTAGTTTAGACGCCATGAAAACATAGGACCCATCACAGAAACAATCAAAAAAATGAAGGACATGCGCAAGCGGGTACGTTATAAATTTCAATTCTAGCAGCCCCCCAAAACCAATTTTCTTGACTGCTGCAATCTTTGCCACATTCAGACCCTCCATCACTTTGACCAGCCTCGCGGAGCGACACCTCACCTTAATCTTAGGCAAGTCTTGAGTCTGAATTTCTTCGTCGTCACCTGAAGCCATCTGAGGAAGACAAGGATTAACAATATTGAACTCCATGTATTATGAAATAAAAAGAACACAAAATTGAAGAAAAACAAGGAAACTGTATCTTCATTAAACTTGAAGTTACTAACAAATGACTTGAAGTTACACACCAATTACATTAAAGTAACAAAAATATCAACTAAAGATGAAGTAACCAAATAAGCAACTGAAGTAACACAATATTGGATTGAAGTTACACAAAATTGAAGTAACACAAAATTGAAGAAAAACTAGGAAACTGTATCTTCATTAAACTTGAAGTTACTCACAAATGACTTGAAGTTACACACCATTCACATTGAAGTAACAAAAATATCGACTAAATATGAAGTAACCAAATAAGCCACTGAAGTAACACAATATTAGATTGAAGTAACACAAAATTGAAGTAACACAAAATTGAAGAAAAATAAGGAAACTGTATTGAAGTTACTCACAAATGACTTGAAGTTACACACCATTCACATTGAAGTAACAAAAATATCGACTAAATATGAAGTAACCAAATAAGCCACTGAAGTAACACAATATTAGATTGAATTAACACAAAATTGAAGTAATACAAAATTGAAGAAAAACAAGGAAACTGTATCTTCATTAAACTTGAAGTTACTCACAAATGACTTGAAATAACACACCATTCACATTGAAGTAACAAAAATATCGACTAAATATGAAGTAACCAAATAAGCAACTGAAGTAACACAATATTAGACTGAAGTTACACAAAATTGAAATAACACAAAATTGAAGTTATTCACTTTTATAAATTAAAGTTATTCACTAATTACATAGAAGTTACACACATTCAACTTGAAGTGACATACAATAAACATTGCAATAGAAGTTACACCCTAATAAATTAAATTTATTCACTGGTTAATAAAAGAAAAAAAAACCAAATAAAATAGAAGTTACACGAAATCAACTTGAAGTGACACAAAATGAACATTGAAATTAAATTTATAACTTTAATCAGTGTGACAATATGGTTAACTCAGATTGCAATCAATGTAATTAATTGTATGAGTAAGTTAATCAGGAACCCTAATTTATAACCGGATTAAAACTATAAAGACGTGTTTGAAATAATCAGAAACCCTAAGATAATCAGTAACATATTGAGATATAAATTAAAACAACAAGAAAATGTTAAATACCTGATAGATGAACTGTGTTTTGAATGTATGAGTAACTGTGGTTGATGTTTGATAGATGAACTGTGTTTAAATTTAGAGAGTTTAGAGTGTTTTGAATGTAGAGTTTAACGCCGAGACTAATAGTGATAAATGAATTGAGAGAGTTTAATGTAGAATGATAAATGGTTTCATTTCAGCAGTAAATGAGCAATAATGGGTTTGGGAAATGATAATTCAATGTTTGATTATTCAGAAAATGAGAGTTTTTCAAATTTGGGGGGGAATTAGGGACGACGTGGGAGTAATGGGTGTGAAGTGACTGATTAGTTGCATGCATGGGTAAGAGGGACTAATGATAGGCATGAGAGAGGTAAATAGGATAATGATTATTTGAGTGGGATTAAGTCATATTTGCACTTAATCTAAGCCACTCATTTAAAAGATCCAATGGCTCACAAAAGGACTTATGGACTCACTATTTCTATAAGGACTCACATGATCCTTTCTCTCTCTCTCTCTCTCTCTCTCTCTCTCTCTCTCTCTATATATATATATATATATATATATATATATATATATATATATATATATATATATAGGAATTGAATGATGTTAGGCACCCTTCTTAGGGTGAGGCAGCTGTACCCATCCTAGCCGTCGGATCTAAAACATATGGATGTTTCAGATTGTACCACCTGTCCCCCAACAAAACTAATTTGTGTTACTGACATTTCCTTCATTATTTTCATTTATTCTTCTCACTCTCTTCCACTCTTTCTCTCTCTCTTCTTCAGCTCATTATTCTTGCCGAACAACCTCCATTTTCATGGCGAACAACCTCCATTTTTCTTGCCATTTTCGATCTCGAGCTTCCTAATTTTCAATCTTGGTAGGATATCTCAACCTATTTGTGATTAGCTACTGTTTAATAGGAATTAATCGATTTCCTGTTAATTTAATTGTTCAATTTTGTTCATTCTATTAATTAATTCGATTTCCTGTTAATTTAATTCATCTTGTCTAAGTTTGATGATTTTAGTTGAGTTAAAGAAGCAGATCGCATGTTCCCTTCAATTATCGAACAAAACTGACAATTATGTCGTATTCAAGGTACAAATTTCATGTACTTTAGCTTGATTTTACCAGTTTTGATTCAAACGTATGCTGCTGTCGCATTCAATGTACAATTTCGTGTAATTTAGCTTGAATTTCTCAATTTTCGTTGAAATGTAAGCTGTTTGATCACCGAATTTGTGTTTGATTTGATGTTTGTTTGGTTTGATATTTGAAATGAGGTCTAGGTACAGATTTCGCGTACTTTAGTGTCATTTTCTCAGTTTTTCGTTGAAATGTGTGCTGTTTGATTGCAGAATTTGTGTTTGATTTCATTTGTTTGGTTTAATTTGGGAAATTAGGTCTACGTACAAGTTTCATGTAATTTATTGCGATTTTATCGGTTTTCGTTGAAATGTGTGCTGTTTGATTGCGAACTTGTTTTTGATTTGATTTTTGTTTGTTTCGGTTTGCGAACTTGTTTTTGATTTGATTTGTACAAGATGAATTCTAACTTGTGTTCAGTGAACGTGTTGTTATTGCTGTGTATTTTGTTTTTAGTTATGAGATATAATGTCTCCCTTTTTGTTCGTGTGTATCCGACACTTGATTTTCTCAAACTTAGACAATCTTTTCCAAACCTTCTAATAGTCTCACAAACAACGTTCATTATATTTGAAAACTGCTTAACATCCATTTTTATTATATAAGTGAAACTTGGCGTGTTGTGTTGTGATTCTAAGACCAAAGGTTGTGAAACTCCTTGAAACTAGGAAATTTACAGTAGGCCATCTGTTTGTGAATTCTACAGCTTAGGTTTGTGAAACTTGGCTTGTTGTGTTGTGATAGTCGGTCTGTCACGGTGAAACGTTAATCATATGATGCACATATGTTTGTTTAGTCGTGAATCTAGTTCCTGACTTTGTGAAACTTAAGTATGATTTTGTGAACCTTATAATAGTCGGCCAGTCACGGTGAAAAGTTAATGATATGGTGCATAATTGCATATATGTTTGTTAAGTTGTGGATCTAGCAGGACCTGACTTTGTGAAACAAGTATTCCGATGGCTGATGTTGTGGCTAGCCACCAGTGATCTTGTAACTGCTTTATGTGATCATGAAACAATTGCATTTCGGAATGTTAAACCAATGAATTGTTCCTGTACATATAAAACTTCTCTCACTCATTTAATTGCATTCTGATGGTTGATGTTGTGGCCACTAGTGATCTTTGGTTTAATAAGGTACACCAGCTGACTGTCCAAGTCAATTTTACGACAATCCTCCCTCTTGCCTGTGTTGGTCACTTGAACTAGTAGAGATATTACTCAATAACCAAATTTAGCTATTGTTTGATTAAGTATCTCCTACTTTCCTCGTCATTTTGGCATTAGTAGTATTATAAACAATGCATGTAGTTGTTGAATATGATGTTGCTTGTTCCTACCATTCTACTTTTGGTACGTTCTCAAGTTTATTGGGCCACTTTGCTCATTGTTTTTGGCACATCACATGGTTATATGTTATTTGTATCTCTTTAATGCTGCTTTACATTCAACTAATAATATTCTGATGAACGGTCTGATGCTGTTGAGAATGCATTATACTTCTCCATCTTAATTATGTTGTCTTTCTGACTAAAGATGCTAATTATAGTGAGTTGTGTCCTGTTGAGAATGAAAGTAATGGGCTGACTTGGTCTTTATTATACTAAAGATTTACCAAAGTCTTTTTTGCTTCTTGTTGTTGTAAATATCCTTGTACATTTTACTTGTTATCCTTGTATGCCCAGCAGAAATGACCCGTCACGAATTTACCAACCTAACCTCAAAAGAGCGACTTGAAGTAGACATGTACCCAAAACCACATGATATGATAAAAGTGCACTCAAAAATCTAAATGACCTAAATAAGTAATGATCTGAGGTCTAATTGTATCTCTTTGCAATAGAAGCCTCACCAGAACCCACACGAGCATTAACAGAAACATTATCCTCTCTGTTGGAGTTCGCATTGGAATCAACACCTAAGAAAAAAAATCATCAAATCAAGTCTCATATTCAAGAATCATATCTTATTTTGTGAATCCTAGTGCCTAATTTGTGAATCTAATATCTTATTTTGTGAAAGTTGATCATAAACTTGATCATAAATTGTTCAAATCGCTTTCATGAGTTTTCATAGGAGTTTCACAAACTACGATCCCACATTCACAAACCTTGGCGGTTGGATTCACAAATAGATGCCCTACTTTAACAAATAAAAATCCTAATTTTCGATTAGTTTCATAAACTTGGGTCGAAGATTCACAACACAAAAAGTCAAGGTTCACAAACCTTAGCTGTAATTAAATACTCAACATGACGGAACGATTATTATAAGTTTCGCAAAATCATGTCTTATTTTGTGAATCCTAGTGGCTATTTTGTGAATCTTACTTCGTATATCTTATTTTGTGAAACTTGATCATAAATTCTTCAAATCGCTTTCATGAGTTTTCATAGGAGTTTCACAAACTAAGATCCCACATTCACAAACCTTAGGTGTAGGATTCACAAAAAGATGACTTACTTTAACAAATAAAATTCCTAATTTTCAAGTAGTTTCACAAACTTAGGTCGAAGTTTCACAACATAAAAAGTCAAGGTTCACAAACCTTAGCTGTAATTAAATACTCAACATGACGGAACGATTATTATAAGTTTCGCAAAATCATGTCTTATTTTGTGAATCCTAGTGGCTATTTTGTGAATCTTATATCTTATTTTGTGAAACTTGATCATAAATTGTTCAAATCGTTTTCATACGAGTTTTCATAGGAGTTTCACAAACTAAGATATCAGATTCACAAACCTTAGCTGTAGGATTCACAAACTGATGCCCTCCTTTAACAAATAAAATTCCTAATTTTCAAGTAGTTTCACAAACTTGGGTCGAAGATTCACAACACAAAAAGTCAAGGTTCACAAACCTTAGCTGTAATTAAATACTCAACATGACGGAACGATTATTATAAGTATCGCACAATCATGTCTTATTTTGTGAACCCTAGTGGCTATTTTGTGAATCTTATATCTTATTTTGTGAAACTTGATCATAAATTGTTCAAATCGTTTTCATACGAGTTTTCATAGGAGTTTCACAAACTAAGATCTCAGATTCACAAACCTTAGCTGTAGGATTCACAAACCTTAGCTGTAGGAAAATTTTTCACAAACAGACATAGAAAGTATTATATAATGAACACAAAATCAAGTCTTTATTGCATAGCAACCATTAACACCAACACCAAGTCTTAAATTCACAAAATCGAAATGAAAGCGGCAAAAAAGCGATATACCTGTTTCAATAGAACTATTATTTGTAATATCTACAATCTCCATAACAATCAGAGCTGCAAAACGTCAAAATCAACGTTGTAATTAATAAGAAATGACGAGGTTAACAAAAAAAAGTTAAATTTTGATGAAAATCGAAACTTATATCCTAAATTAATCAACGATTTTATGAATATGCTCAATTTTGATGAAATTATGAAATTACCTGAAAATTAATTGAAATTTTCTTCTGAATTTTGCTAAACTCACGTTGTTGTGTGTTGTTTCGATAATATCGACGCCCAATTTCGTAGAATCGCAGCAATTGCGTAGAAATTTTTTGAAATTAAGAATGTTGATGGTGTTGTTCTTACGAAGAAGCAGAGAGAAGGTGGAAAACAAGAATTTGTGTTTGTGTTGTTCTTACGAAGAAGCAGATAGAGAGTGTCAGCCCTAATTATTGTATCAGCCCAACAAAACATAGAGTCAGCCCTAATTATTGTATCAGCCCAACAACACGGCTTGAGTCAGCCCAACAAAATAGTATCAGTCCAGTGAGAAGTTTGGTGAGGCAGGCTGCCTCGCCATAATTTGCTGCCTCACCGGATTCGGACTCTATATATATATATATATATATATATATATATATATATATATATAGAGGCGGGATCTCGTGAGTTTGGTTCTTATGGTGAATTGGTACTAACAAAATCTCAGCCATTGGATTAAAGTAAATAGAAGGCTGAGATTGAATTAACAAATCATACGCAACCCGATAATAAAACAATCTCCATCAGCGCCTTTAATTTTTGTGATCTATTTGAAAATGTTCGTCTTTCTCTCTTTTCTCTTTCTAACTCTACCTGCCTCTTCCTCTTCCTCTCGACTTTATTTTCTGAAAGCTGCACACATACCATGTTTCCTTTGCTCTTAATAAAAAATCTTCCATCAATTTACAAAACTAATTGAAGAACTCGGTCAAAATTGTCTACAATATCAACCAAATCCTAGAAATTGCTCAATCCTAAGAAGAAGTATATTTTGACATTGAAGATGTCGATGTCTCGGACCTTTGTTATTATCATTTTTGTTGCGACTCATCTGCATATCATCTTTGAAGATGGTGTAAACATAAATTACAGGATCTTGATCATAACGATAATTACTGAGAGATACTTACGTGGTGCAGCCATCAGATCTGATAATAAAGTTACTTGAGAAAGATAAAGAATAAACCCTTACTGCTTTGCCTTCTCCTGCCTTCCTTATTCTCTAATTCACTTTCTTTATGTGTGTTTCTTAATATGAATGAATTAGGTTAAAGCTCAAACAGGTATGCTTATATAGAGAGGTGGCAGGAGGGGCTTAATAGAATAATTGGGCCTGAATGTTAATGGCCTGTAAACATTAACCGTAATCCACTTAAACTAGGACTCCTATTAAAAATCCGAAACAATATATTTAACCAATATTTAATTAAGGCGACTAATATCAGTAATTAGGTCCACATAATAGAGAATTAAATAATATTAATATAATAATTCTTACATTCTCCCACTTGGACCATATTACTGATTAAAACATAATGTCACGTTTAATTATAACATAAGGCGCATAGACGGTTAAATGAACACATAATGGGTTTATCTTAATTACCCTGATTATCCCTGAACAACTGGTTGAGTCATGGCGGAGACACTACTATAAAAGAGAAGTGGTCCTTCCATGTACTACGGACCAATCACTTAGAATAATCAGTCTGTACAAGGAGCAAACATAATCCCCAAATAATGTCCTTGAGGAAAAAGACCGATTCTGTTAATCGTGCAACAACAATGTATACAATAACAATAATACGATACAGAAAAGCGTTCGGAAATCATCTTCATAATAAAACATAAGTAGTCGATTAATCAAAACATAAGTGTCATCATTACAAAGCACTAGCATGATCCAAACATAAACGAAAAGCCTTAATGATTATCCTCCAGACCCATATCAATAGCATGCTTCAAAAATGTCTTTGGAGGTAATCCCTTAGTTAAAGGATCTGCTACATTAGCACTAGTCATAATGTGCTCAATTGACACAGTGTTTTTCCGAACTTCCTCCTTAACTGACAAGTATTTCATTTCCATGTGCTTTATTCCTTTAGAATACTTGTTATTCTTCGAAAAGAAGACAGCTGCGGTATCATCACAATAAATTTTCAACGGCCTTGCAACATAATGCATAATTCTAAGCCCTGGAGAAAAATTCCGCAACCATAAAGCTTGAATAGTAGCCTCAAAGCACGCTACAAATTCAACTTCCATAGTGGATGAGGCAATAATTGTTTGTTTAGCACTTTTCCAGGAGATTGCTCCCCCAGCTAAAACAAACACATAACCAAAAGTGCTTTTTCTTGAGTCCATGCATCCACCAAAATCTGAGTCAGCATATCCAATAAACCATTCCAGGATTTGACTGATATCGACCCAACATACCTACTGCAAAACTTATGTCAGGTCTTGTACAGACCTGCGCATACATTAAGCTTCCAACCAGAGATGCATAAGGAAAGTTTTTCATGGTGTTTCGTTCTAGCTCAGTCTTAGGACACATACTTAAGCTGAACTTATCCCCTTTCTGAATAGGAACATCATTGGGATTACATTTTACCATGTTAACTCTTTCTAAAACTTTACTGATATAGGCTTTCTGAGACAAACCAAATGTCCTTTGTGATCTGTCTCGAGATATTTCCACCCCGATCACATAGGACGCCTCTCCCATATCTTTCATTTCAAAGTTGCTTGATAGGAAATCTTTAGTTTGACGTAATAGTCCCAAATCACTGCTTGCTATAAGTATGTCATCGACATATAGGACCAAAAATGCAAACTTACTCCCACTGATCTTCAGGTATATACACTGATCAACAATGTTTTCTTGAAACCCAAAGAAGGTAATGGTATTATGGAACTTAATATACCATTGTCGAGAAGCTTGCTTAAGTCCATAAATGAACTTCTTTAATATACAGACTTTGTCCTCTTTGCCATCAATAATGAAGCCTTCAGGCTGATCCATGTAGACTTCTTCTTCCAAACTCCCATTCAGGAATGTCATTTTCACATCCATTTGATGTAGCTCTAAAACAAAATGAGCTACAAAAGCTAAAATGATTCATTATAATCAATGCCTTCTTTCTGATTAAAGCCTTTAGCTACTAGTCTGGCTTTATGTCGTTCAATATTACCCGAGGAGTCGCGCTTGGTCTTAAAGACCCACTTGCAGCCGACAACCTTATGACCTACTGGCAAATTGACCAACTCCCAGACCTCATTCTTAGCCATAGACTCCATCTCTTCTTTCATGGCATTAATCCATTTATCGGAATCATTACAATTCATAGCTTGTGAAAACGTAACCGGATCATTATCAATATTAATGTCAAATTCACATTGTTGTAGATATACATAATCGTCTGAAGTAGTTGGCTTTCTAGGTCTTGTGGACCTTCTTAATACTATTTCAGGGGCTGTATCAACAACTTCAGTGGCAATGTTATCATTCGGGAGTGGAGGGTCATCAACGTTAGGTTCCACAATATTGCCTGGGTCAACATTATCATTATGTGGAACATCATCAATTGAAATTGGGGGCAAGGAAGCTGGAATTGCCACCCTAACTTCATTGACTATGACATCCCTTCCCTGATCACTCCCACTAACTTCGCCATTCTCAAGGAATTTGGCATTTCCGGTTTCTACAATTCTTGTTCTGTGTGTAGGACAGTAAAACCTATACCCTTTAGACTTTTCTGGATACCCGATAAAGAACCCACTAATGGTTCTTTGATCGAGTTTCCTTTCATGTGGATTATAAATGCGTGCCTCTGCTGGGCATCCCCATACATGCAAATGTTGAAAACTCGGTTTCCACCCTTTCCACAGTTCAAATGGTGTCTTTGAAACTGTCTTACTGGGAACCCGGTTTCCAACATACACAGCAGTTATAAGGGCATGCATCCACAACATCATGGGTAAGTTGGTATTACTCATCATTGTCCTTACAGCCTCTAATATGGTTCGATTACGCCTCTCAGCTACACCATTCATCCATGGAGAACCAGGAGTTGTGTACTGAGGGACAATACCCAAACTTTCAAGGAGTTTTGCAAAGGGACCAGGATGTTGTCCTGATTCATCATATTTGCCATAATATTCACCACCTCTATCTGACCTTATGATTTTCACTTTCTTTCCCAATTGTCTTTCCACCTCCTTTATGTAAACCTCTAAAGCGTTTACTGATTGAGATTTTTCATGCAAAAGGTAAAGATAACAATAACGTGAATAATCATCGATAAAGGTGATGAAATATTTCTCTCCGCTCATGGAGGGAACATCAAATGGACCACAAATGTCTGTATGTATAATTTCTAATAGAGCAGTGCTTTTTGTGGACCCTTTCTTGGTGTGTTTGGTTTGCTTACCTTTAATGCATTCCACACACGTCCCAAAATCCGTAAAATCAAGAGAAGGTAACATATTGTTTTTAACCAATATGTTCATTCTTTCTCTTGAAATATGGGCCAAACGTTTATGCCACAAGAAGGAGGAACTTTCATTAGAGCCTGTATCTAGCCACCATGTATTAGAAGAAATTTCAACATAATTTGATTCGAAACATACTAAAGCCAAAGGCTTACCCTTCTTTTCGAACCAATTCTTACGCTTTATGCAGTTTTGCTGAAAGTGCCTAGGTTTCCTACAGAAAGAGCAACTTTCCTGCTTCTTCATTTCCTTCTTTATGCCAGATGCAGACGGTTTATCAGAAGGGCTTGACTTAATGCCCTTTCTGTTTCTAAACTTACCTTTAGATTTCCCGCTTACATGATGCACATGATGTGCCTGGGGTAGACCACCATTCTTACTTGAGGCATCAGCCTCATCTTTCTGTTTGATTCTTGCTGCTTCCTGAACCAGTTTATTGGTCAATTCATTAACACTCCAAATTTCTTTAACGGTGTTGTAATGAAGGTGAAAAACATCAAACTTATCAGGCAGAGAGTTGATTATAAACTGGGCGAGGAACGGATCCTCAACTTTCATGCCCAGTTTTCCCAACTTAGCTGCCAGATTCGTCATGTGCAACACATATTGCTGCATGGTGGTGACATTCTCATTATACTTAGCAGTGGTAAGTTCAGACATAAGCCTTCCAGCTACCGTTTTATCGGTAGTCTGAAAGCGTTCCTTAATGATTTCCATGTACTTACTGGCTGTAGTACAGCCTGTCTCCGAAATGGAGGACTTTAATGTTTAGTGCAGTGGTAAGTCGTAAAACTTTAAGCAAAGACTGTCAAGTTATTGAGA
>JAIUZE010047835.1:0-25237 GCA_022085475.1 Heliosperma pusillum | reverse complement strand
AAGCTATCATGTGAAACCGTTAACAATCTAAAACACGAGGTAGGGAAGCTGGTATGCTAGCTCAGAGGTTACCTTTAAAACATGGCCATGATACACTCACACCCTAATCAACACGTAATCATGTGAATCAGTTAACAACCGGTAATCCAAACTCTATCAACCTTAGCCGGCTTGCATCTCACCTTCTAAGATTCATAGAATCATACAAACATGAAAGAACAATACGTCTACAAACAGGCATAAGTTCTTAGGACAGTCAATAGAAGACTTCTGTAACTCGAGTCTATACCACGAGGTAGGATATACTTATATATTTAGGCTCAGCGGTTACCCTAATAACATGGCCCAAATACAAAGCACACATCTAGGCTCAGCGGTTACCCTAATAACATGGCCCAGATCCAAAGCACATATCTTAGCTCAGAGGTTACCCTAATAACATGGCCAAGATACCACTCTACCCTAAACCTAGACTGCGCAGACCTAGAGAAATGCGAAGATCCATCGCATCCAAGACCCATGATACAATCACATGAGTACCCCTAAGGAGATCCACCAAAGGGTTGGCTAGTACTAAAGCTGGCTCCATTCCCAAAGTGGAAGCAATAAGGCAGCCATGCCCCGACTTGGAGATCCACCAAGCCGGGAACACAAAAGCTATCAAGCTGTAAACTCCATATGCTCGTTAAAGATAGTAAGGCCTATCAATGTCATGGTCCAAGATACTCATTTAGAATTAGAATGGTCAAGACCCCATAGACTCATAATTCTCTATGGGTACTTAGTCAACACAACACATATCATACAATCAAACAGTCATGGGAAAAACTTCCTATCATGTGACTACTTGCATAAAAATCATATTCAATATCATATCGCCTCATATCTACTAAGGCTCATTCATTCATTCATTAAATAAAACCTTACCTGAAGACAAATCCCCGACCCGAGTCCCGCGACGGGTCATCAGTCAAAACGTGGCTGACTAGATCTTAGTTTGACCAAACCCGTTTGGTCAAACCGGCTAGAAACAGAGTCTTTACCATATAGACTTGAACATAAAAATCATCATATTCATTACATGTTTATTTTACTAAAACTTCTAACATGTGAAATATTAAATCTTACGAAAAACCCGTTTGACTTAAAGGATATCAAATTAAACTACAATCTTGTATTATAATTTCTAACATGTGAGAAATAATAATTTATGAAAAACTTTTTATTAAATATTTTACTTATTAACTTTCCCACTTGTTAAATATTACAAAACATAATATACTAATAACGATAAACCCGGAAACCGTCACAAGTCCAAATATCTCACGGGTCAAGGGCTGGGCCGGCCTGACTGGGCCGAAATGAACCAGGCCTGGTTGGGCCCACGGGCTGTTTTGGCCAGTTTTTGGTCGACATTTATAAAACCGTTTCTTAATAATTTCCCGCATGCTTAACTTATTTAAAACCCGTCAAAACAACAACAAAACAATCAAGTATCGACAAAAAGCAATTGACCCATACACGGACCAATCCAGACCGGGTCTGAACCGGCCTGGACCGGCCTGAACTGGGCTGAACCGCCTGTTTTGGGTCCGGTTTACAGCCCCCCCTAAACAGCCCCATACACGGTTCTTCCAACAACCAACACCAAAATATTTCCAACTTGTATTAATTAACAAACAACCATTTTAACAACCATCCATACAAAAATCATGATTATGAACATCATCCAAATTTATCAAGAACACTAAAACATGTCATAAATTCATACCACATAATAATCATAACCACCTATCATGTTACTACTTAAAAACCGTAAATCATAAACAACAACTAAAGGTATGTAACATTAATTCGTCGAGTAACTCGTAATTGTTACCTTAGCTAGCAAAATCAATTAGCACCAAAATAAGAAGTAAAGAAAAACCCGTCTACTAATCTTCCCCTAATATATACTAGTCACCAAACTCGTCTTCAAAATCTTCCCCTATAAGAAATGACAAGAAAAACATTATTAGAATTAAAACTTGATTTTCCATAATTAAAGTGTTGAAAACGATTTTGACGGAATTGAAAATAAACCGTACTTGAAGATGGAGAGCGAAGAGGAGATTCTAGAAATACAAGTTAGGACGGATTTAATTAAGAAATGAAGGTTTTATGATGATTTTGCTCAAGAACGACGAAGAACAAATGAAGAACGACGAAGAACGAATGAAGAACGATGAAGAACGATTAATTAGATCTTAATTTGATTTATTGTAAAATGAAAAGTTGTTAGTGAGTAAAGTGGGTGGGTGTGAGCCGTGTACATATAGAAGAAATATGGAGTCGGGTTTTGAAATTGTTGTTACGGAATTGACTCAGGTTTAATAATTATATTACGGTAATTAATTAGATATTAAGTTAATTAAATCAAATATCAAGATATTATGTTATTTTAATCAAAAGAAAGGAAAATATCAAGCTTTAAGAGAGGAAGAAGAGCCGTGTGGTTCATCAAAGAAATCGGGTCTGATTTATCGATTTGCGTAATTTAAACTGACAGATCGATAAAGTTGTAAATATCTTAGATATTATTATTAGTTTAATCATTTTAATTAAAAGATCCCATATGAGTGGAAAAAGATGACATGGGGAGTGTGACTCATGCCCAAGTCGGGTTTCGGGTTTGTTTCGGGAGTTAAAATGACTCGGGAATAGTTAAATGATGTTCGGGATTAAACCGTAAAAGTTATTCTTTAATTCCGAATAAATTCAAAACAATTATATTAAATTATCATAAATTCAAATAAATCTTAATAAAAATAAATTAAATTTATTATTTTTCAAAATATAATTTCGGTCTTTAAAATTACGAGGCGAGTCGGGAAAAGTCAAAGAAAGTCAAAGTTGACTTAAAAATCAAGAAAAGTCAAAGATGACTTAAAAGTCAAGAAAAGTTAAATGACGACTTAAAAGTCAAGAAAAGTCAATGACGACTTAAAAAGTCAAGAAAAGTCAAAGACGACTTAAAAGTAAAGAAAAGTCAAAGATGACTTAAAACGGGATTTTCATGAAATCTCTCAGAAATTCCAAATACGAACTCGGAAATTCCAAATTCGATTCGAAACAATAAATTCTATTTTAAAACTCAAGTTTTGCTGAAAAGTACTCGTAAGATATTTTACTAGAAAAATTGGGTACTTTTCGGGTTGTTACAATATAAGAATTGCTTCAAATTGAATAAATGTCAATATGACTTTTGTGGAGGTAAGAATATGAGAACTCACTATACTAAGATGTGAGCTAATGGCTATATACAATTTAGGGTGATGGTGTTGGAGAGACATTATGGGGAAGGGAAAGACTAAAAATGGGATGATTAAATATATAGTGTTATAATGATTCTAGTTAAAGGAGGTAGTTAGTGAAATGTCAACTAGATAACATGTTAAACGAATAGTTGTGTTTCATGGTAAATCTTTTGTTGATTACATTCTGATTTTAAGGTTGTGTGGTGAGGTACTAGTTTCAAATATTTATAAGATTTTAATTGTAACTGTATTGGGATGTGTTTATATGTGGTTGTTAATTAATTGAGTTGCATGAACAATTTAATTTAAGTGTCTGTAAATGTTACTATTGTATTGGCATGAAGGTTGTTATGGTAGTCATAGTATTAGGAAGAATGAGTTATGCGAGGTACTTGATGGTAATTAAGTGGGATACTATTATAGTGAATTAAGAATCTGAATGGGAATGGTCGATATAATTATCTATATGATGGGAAATTAAGATATTCCTGATGGTTAAAGTTATGTGGATTCTTTTGGTGTTAATAGGCGACTAGAGTGATAGAGTGATAGGAGCTGGGTAAGTAACTGTGGTTGGTGGTTTGGATAATGGTTATGTTGGGGGTATTAAGTATAGTTATTGAGGTATCGCTTGTAAAATAGAGAATGAGTGTCTTAGAGAACTAGTTATGGTATTTATAGGAAATGTGTTGTAGGGAGTTATGGTGGAGGTTGTGAGGTGCTATGAAAAGATTTAGAGTGGTTAATTGTTTTGTTGGGAGAGAGTTAGTCTTATAAGGGCGTAACCTTTTTTTTTTCTAAGTGAGGAAGGATGTTATATCACGATGGTAGCCTGACAATATTATGGTGGTAGGCAATATGATTGGTTACTTAAACTGTGTAAAAAGGTGCTATTGAGCTAAACGTATTGTGTGTTTTGAGATGGCATTGATGATAGAGTGGGTGATTAATGTTGATGTGAGTATTGATGGTGCACGACGCACGTATACGAATGTTTGGAGTTTATGGTGTTATGAGGTAAAGTGTAATGTGAAATTGGAAGATATAATATTATTACTAATGTCATAAAGAATTGTGGATTTGTGGTTGAGTTGGTGAATTGAATGATAAATGGATATTATATTTGAGGGTGATTGTAGTAAATGATGTATTATAAATGATGTTTATGCTATGGTATTAGCTTTAGTTAATTAAAGTATTGTGTTGAAGGACAAAGAAGAGAGGATATGTCATTTGTGTTAATTGTGAATATGGTGCGGAATGTGTTGCAAGGGGATTTAGCAATTGTTTTAAGGTGTCATGGTTGAGCGATAGTGATATAAAATAATGTATGATGAACTCGAGGTGTAGCACTTTAATAGGATTAGTACCTTTGTTTTAAGGGTGGTAGGATGTCGTACCTATATTGATTAAGTTAATTTTGTTTGGTTAGTACTTATAAAGTGTAATGTTGGATGTATTACAGAGATAGTTGTTAGGAGGAACATATATTTGATGTTTGGGTATACCGTAGGTTTTAGTACATGTGGTTGTCGCTTAGTGGAACTTCGGGGACGAAGTTAGGTTTTAAGGGGGATGAGATGTAACATGCGACTTCCTATTACTTTGTTTAGCAAAGCCATGTAAGCATGTAAGTTTGTGAGAGTCAAGAAACTAAGGAGTAGAATTATATTTTGTGGTAGTCTCATTTTGGGAGTTTAAACTTCGAGGACGAAGTTTGTTTTAAGGAGGGTAGGTTGTAATACTCCGTATTTTTAAGTCAAAGTCAACTTGGTCAACGCGTATTAGAAATGTGATTATGTAAAATGAGTAATATAGTTATTTGTAGTGATTGTAGTCCTATAAGGAAAAGGAATTATAGTCTAGTTTCCTAATAACTATTATTATTATATATTAGTTTCCTAATAACTATTATTATTATATTATTATTCCAGTTTCCTAATAATTTTCCTTGTTACTATATAAGCTTCTTTAAGTCTTTTAGACTCTATTCTAACTTTTATAATTCTCATAATAAATAAATTAAATAGAGAAAAGATGGAAAGAAAATTGGGTAATCAATTTGGGATCTTGCGTCTACTTCTATTGGATTCAACCTTTTGTCTTGTGACGGATTCATAGAAGATTAATTATAGTGTTATATGGATGTGCTTGTGCTTGGAAGATTTACGAAAAGGTAGGAAACTACTCAACTTGTTAGTTTGTCTTTATAACTCCGTTAATTGTCTTGAGATGGAATTAATTGTTTCTTGTTGTGGATTTGATTGCCTTGAGTTGTCTTACCATGATACATGTGGCCTTGTGATGTTAACTTACGTGTTGCCTTATGATGTGGGAAGCCATCTTATAAGTGATAAAAGTTAACCTGAGATGTTATGAAACTGTCTTGTGATGTTATAAATTTGTCCTGCGTTGTTGGCAATTGTGAATATTGATATTGATATTGTTATTATTGGAATTGGAGATGGAATTTGCTATGAGACAATTATTGGTAGGCCAGGCACAACTGCGGTTGTGGTCCTGAGATTGGTCGGCCAGGCACGGGGTGTTGAAGGTCCGTGGTCCTGAGATATTTAAGTAGGCCAGGCACGGTGGTGTTCGGGTTGTTACCGTGGGCCTGCAGACCCACGCCGTTGTGGGGCGTGTGGTATTTGTGATTGGGAGATTGTGATGCGGTGCAGGATTATGTATTATTGTATCATGATATTGTGATTGCAGGAATGGTTATAACAATATTATTTGTTACTGTTGTTTAGTTTGCTACTTAACCTTTGGTTGACTTGTTTATTTCTTTTGATCAAATAAATTTGGTGCCTGCTTTAATTGATGGCATCCTGCTATGAACCATTTAATATTTCTGGTTAATTGGGGAGCAGATAATAAAGGCAGGTAATTTTGTAGCAGTCTTGGATGTTTGAAGGGATTGACACGTGAGGGTCAAGCTTGGAGTCTAGATCACCAGTAGTTCAGATAGACATTATATATATTTATTATTCTTCCGCTGTCTTTGGTAATTTAACTAGTTATCAGTTATTTGGATAGTGTAGGAAATCTTTGAGGCATTTAATTAAACTACTTTGGTTTGTTAATTTGTATTCACTACCTCAGGCAACTGAGATGGTAACAGCCTTATTTAATTGGGAATGTCTTGCTAAAGGCTCTTAATTAAATGAGGGTGTTACACATATAGCCCACAAGTTCATTATTATCAAAGTTCAACCTCAAGTCAAACATCATCATTAACGTCCCAAGGTATTTCCATCATAGCTCACATCATAATCCTCAAGTAATATGGTTCAACTTACAACGAAACCTTACTACTCCAAACGAGTCTCCGATACCATAAGATAAGATCATATCTTTAAATCCAAGAACTATAGCCAAATGTTTTTTCACCAAGCCTATACTCTAACACATAAACTAGAATCCACAAGAAGTCACTTAGTCTCAAAAGCATTTTACAACTCAAGGCATCATTCAAACTCCTAAATTCAAAAGATTAAATCGCTAATGGGTTAAGAAGTCTTAGCCAACTCATTCAACCTTACACCATCAAATATCATGAACTATCCACACATTAGTCCTGACAAGCATCAAGCATTAAAATCATCAAACTTATCTTACTACCTTTCCTTAGAGATACAACCAATCACCAATATAGGGTGAATTTAGATCTACACCATTTTCCTCAAATCACAAATTCATTCTAACAAACACTAATATTCCACAAAATTCAAAGTTCTTCCGACCAAGTATAATATACCACAAACAAATGGGTATGGCATCCACAAAAATGTTACAAGAGGAAAGTAAGGATACCAATGGTAAGATGGAGGAACTATCAAGAGTAATTTCCAAGAGGCAAACAAGTTGGAAGAGAAAGAAGCACCTAGATAGAAGGAAGAAAGCATAATACATTAAGGACGAGAGAATTCATAGATGAGGAAGAAATACACTTCAATTAGGCTTGTCAATCTTCAACTCTTCGGTAGAGGATACTTCTTCTAGGTAACACAATGATCCACCTCAAAACGGTAGATACAAACAAACATCACATCACTCAACACAATCAACAATCAAGTTAGAACCTAACAAACATCAAGTACACCAAAGACTACCACCTTAGGTCCTTAAGTCTACCCATCTCTCATTTATTATTTCAAGGTCAAGTTGTTTAAGTTTAGGGTTCACGTATGTGTGTCGGGAGCGATAAAGCTCTGATACCAACTGTGACAACCCTCGCGAATGCGGAAATAAAACATACAAGCATGTGATTTAATTAGCGAAAAATACGTTATTTTAAAAACCTTTTTACATGCAAATAGAAAATACGAGGAGTGTCAAACATTATAAACTAAAGTATGATATACAACAAAGAGACGAAATCTCTCAAAATGTTATCCAACAACAAAGTTATTAGCAACTAGCTAAAATCGTCTAGAGGTGTTTCAATCCAGGGACCACGCCCGCTAGCTCACACCCGAACCCAAAATACCAAGCAAAAAGCCATCCAATCAAGCAACCTGTTCATCCATGAAAAACATGAACGCCACAATCAGTGGGGAGTAACTCCGGTTTCTCCCAGCCATATCACATTAAACGTACATAAAAGGAAATACAAAAGTAGAAGCATGCATATATAGATATACATGTGAAATACGATAAGGATAGATAGGCAATTCAATATATAATGATAAGAGCATATGAAATACAAGTCCGAATCCATCATGTTATACAAAGACTCGGGGAAGACACTCTTAGGCAACCGAATACGCTCACTAGGGCTAACATCTCACCGTTAGCGGTATAAGTTTGATAAGATTGGGACTCGACAAACAAACCATGCCAAGTCATGGTATAATCATGAATAATCAATCATGTAATCATCCATCCACACATAATAATACATTGACGACCTCTCTCACGGTAAATGAAACGCACTAGCACCGTGTACATGGCAAGTATGATTAAAAGGCATCCACGGGATCAAAACATTCCCTGAACGCATACACGATTCAATTCATTTTGTATATGTGGACTAATTTCCTCCGGTAGGACGACGATAATAATACGGTCCTAGTCTAAATCTGACCAGAATCCCGGAATCGCATTTTCCAGTTCGACTTGCGATACACATTTCGCATCCAAGAATCGGTCAATCAAAGACGCCGAGTACCCCAAATTCGGTAGATAATTCACGAAAGAGGCGGAAAAGAGCTCAAGCCTCATAACAAGCGGTACGCTACATGCAAATAACACCACCTCGCAAGTACACAACATTTGACGGCCGGGCCGATCAACGCAAAGAGTTCGCCTCCCAACAACGTCGTCGTATGCCCACTAACACATGCAATTAAGCAGTAGGATACATCCCCGTTCCGACATTCCAGCCTTACGAACGTGGAGGTAGCCAAGGGAATGAGAGTACAAAGCACATAACAAAATAGTGCTCAAACCGTAACATTTGTAAAAAACGACTCAAAGTGGGATATATGAAAAACCGTCACCAAGCATGATAATAGGGCATTATATAAATTTAACTATGATAAACATGAATCAATACATGATACATAAGCATTAGACCAAGTTTAAGAAGCATAATAAATAGGAAACATAGATCTTATCTCAAAACAACAAGTTTGCAAACTAACTAAAACAAGGGTCCACTTCAAACGGTCCTAACTAGAGTTCTAGATATGCAAATGCATAAATTCCAAGTTTAGGTGATAGCTTATTCTCTTACGGTTCCAACGATAGGTCACAAGCCCAAAACAAGCAAGTAACGAAGGAGATATGATCTTTGTACGAAAAAGGGTCGGTGCAGTAAGTTCCCAGCCGGCCAATGAGGCCGGCGGCCGGGCACCCGGCTGGGACAACATCAACCCGAGAACAACTATACTTAATTATCCATTTTCAATTATCAAAAATAACTACTATCAACTACCAATAATCGATAACCATCATCAACAATCATCAACTAATAACAATCATCAACAATAACACAATTTCTAAGCTGACTAATCATATTCTAAATACGATTTCTAACATAGAAAACACGTAAATGATATCGAGTAACCCTTCACCGTTACCTTTACTCGTCTTTAAACGATTACTAAACCTTCCTCCACTAGATAGTAATCTTTGTCGGGGTCTAGAAAGTCTCCACCTAAACAAAGACGACAAAAGATGAATATAATTCACCTTTGAGAAAGACGGATAAATTGAAAAGCGAGAAAGACGATAATTTTATTACCAAAACGGATAGAGGAAGATGAGAGGGAAGGAATAAGACGAACTTACGTGAATTTGAGCGAGTAACGAAGGAGTAGCGATGATTCTAAGCTTGGATCAAAATGGAGGCAAGGTTTTGGTTGATTTCTTAGTGAGGAAGAAAGTTTGAGTTGTGTGAATGAAAATAGGTTATGAGGGAGTATGAGGTGTGTAAGTGGAAAAGTCAAGAAAAAGTTAAAGACGACTTAAGACGAGATTCACTTGAAATCTCGCGTAAAATCCAAATACGGACTCGGAAATTCTAAATTCGACACGGAAAATTTAATTCTAAACTAAAACTAAATTTCGCTGAAAAGTATCCGTAAAATATTTTTACTATAAAAAATAGGGTACATTTGCGGGTGTTACATATTTCTCATATATTGGCCTTTGATTACCCAATGAAAAGCTGATGTGTGAGCATCACCCTCTTTTAGCCAAAGTAGTTTAGCTTTTTGGGCCAGATAGGAGTCCATAGCAAGAACAACCTCATGAAGATCTTTAATAGCCCTCAATTCCTCTGTAATCAATTCAGTGTTGTTACGACTGGTCCTCAATTTTGCTTGTAACCTCGGAACATATTGCTGCAACATATTAGTATTGTTCTCAATGTAAGAGAATCTGTCTTTATTCAACTTTTTGAGTCCATTTTTATGTGCCTTGAGTTTATGGGTGACCTGTTACATAGGAGTCCCATTTATCTGTTTATGCCAGACCAATTGCACACTAGGAATGAATCTCTTAGATTTGCCCCACATACTATAATACTTACAGCTCCTAGGCCCTCTCTGTGATTGAGTGCTCCTAATGATATATGGAGTATGGTCATAGAAATCCTCATGTAAGAAGTGAGCATAGAGATCATGGTATAAATCAGTCCACTCTTTATTCACCATAAACCTATCTAATCTACTATATGATCTATCCTCTGCATTCTGTTGTTATTCTAAGTGTAAAGAGACCCAACAGCTGTTATATCAAGCAATCCACAATCATTAATGCAACTTTTGAAATGATCAATCTCCACATGATTAGTACTCCCACCAAACCTTTCATTCATGGCTAACACACAATTAAAATCCCCTTTAATAGCCCAAGGGCCTCGAATCTGAGCAGAATGCATTCTGAGCTCCTGCCACAAGGGGATCCTCTCACTAAGGCCATTAAAGGCATAAATAATCGTAAGATAAAATATCTCATTGTTGTTCTTTGCTTCCACCCTCATATTGAGCATTGCAAGCAATGAAATGAACATTGAACTTATTAGGTTTACAAAGGATCCAAATCCTTCCTCCTTTATAATAAGCAGTATTAGTGGAGATACTCCACCCATTAATAAAATTATTAACAACCCTATGTACAACCTTAGCTTTTACTTTTGTTTCTAGCAAACCAAACAATCCTACTTTTTTATTGATCCAAAACCAATTTATTTCATTCTGTTTACTAACCCTGTTCATTCCTCTTTTGTTCCAAAAACCTATACTATCCATTTAGAATAGTATCATTATAACCCTTACCTCTTTGTGTATTACTATTTGATGCATTAGATGTTTTCAGAACCTCAATAAAGGACAGTGCACCAAAAGCAGTATTATTATATCCCTCTGGTTTGTTGTATTGTCTATTCATTTTTACCAATTTTTCTGCAGGAGATTTTTCTTCAGCTACCCTTATCGAGACTGGAGTAGTCATATATGCCTGAGGTGCAGACCTCATCTGAACAGTGGGAACTTGCACTCCAGCATCCTGGTCCTTTAGTCCCTCCTCAGGTTTTTGGATAGGTCTTCATTACATTTTATTTTGGTTCTTTCTTTGCCTCGTTTGCTCCATTTCCGTCTTCCTGCAATGTACATTCTCATGCCCAATCCCCTTACATAGAGAGAATGTGACTGGTTTAATTTCCATTCATATTCAATTTTAACTCCAATCTCTTTCCCCATTTCATCCCTAAATCTCACCCACTCTAAAAATTTATGATCCAATTCCAGTTCCACTATGACTCGGGCAAACCCCAGTCTTGTTTTCTCCTCAGTATCATAATCTATTTTGACATATGTCCCAATTAATGTTGTTATTCTTGGTAGACATTTCCCACAAAACTTCAGTGGCAAATTATGCATTTTAATCCATGTAGGGACTTTCTTGATAGTCTCCTTTATCATTTCCTTTTCCAGAGACCATTCCCTAAGAATAAAGAGTTTATTATCAATCATGTACTTCATGACTGCATAACTTTGTCCTTCATCTCCATTGTTTTAAATCTGACTAGGAATATGCAATCATTCATAAATGAAATTTTCACAATGTTAAATTTTATCCAGATTCTTCTGATGAAGCCTTCAACTACCTCGACTAGAGGGTTTTCACCCATTATATAACACATAACTGCTTGACTCCAATATAAAATTTCATCTGATACATCTTCTGCAGTGAACTCTCATATTTACTCATTTTCTCTCTCTTCTTCTACAGGTATCTCAGTCATATTAGTTTCATTCACATCCTTCTGGCTCCCAGAACAATTTCAGTCATCCTCCTGATCACTCTCCTTAAATTCTAGGGCAGGGTTGCCCAGTATATCATGTATATTCTTCATCTTATTCAGTTCTTCACCATCAGGTCCTCTTGCTTTGGTCAGATCTTTAGAAGCACTCTGATCAGTTAAAGACCGTACTCTCTTCTTAGTGTTAGATTTCCTAGCCATCTGCACATAAATCAAGTAATTTGCTAGCTCTTTATTTAATTTTTTGGGCTGTTGTTGTTGTTGTTGCTAATTAGGTGTGGCGCCACAAAGGGTGATGATGTCCCTGAGTGTGATAAATTTGCCATGTACTATTGCTCTCTTTGCCCTGGTGAATAGGCAAGTATATTATGATTTTGAATATCTTTTTGGTGATTGAGAGTCAGTTCATGTCATGAGTATTCCTGGTTATGTCCTTAATATCCTTCCTACATTCTATTTTTGGCGAGTTTATTTCATTGTTAAACACGAAGTTTTAGTTAAGCTGAAAATTGTGGATTAGATGGGAGCAAATTGTTGAAAGACTCATGCTTAGATTTATTTCCGCCACCGTTGGCCTAAGATTTCTATAACATGAGCATGAACAACCAACTGTTTGCGTTTTGCACTATGTTTCCTACTGTTTTTAAATATAAAGATTCACATTATGCCTTGTGTGTGCATTCATGTGTAAGTCAGTGTTCCCTCTTAATTTGGCTACTTCATGCCTCTTAAAAATTGTCTCTGAGGAAAATGCATTGGGTATTTATAGTGTCATTCATGTGTCGACTTCTTCCGTTCAAAGAGTCCTTAAAATCAGAATTAGTTGGGTTATTTGAAAATAAAACAAACATGTTTAGGTGATGGGCATTATACATATGACAACAACTATGTGGAACTATGGTGTTGGTTGATAAGGGTAAATTCGTGTCCCCTAAATCAAAGTAAACACAACTTAATACTAACAAATAGTCGACGGTAAGTAGGGTATCGAATCCACAAGGACACGGTAATAGTCTATTCGTTAATAACTAAGTTCGTCTTAAAAGTAACAATTTATGAAGTTTTGATGGTTTGTTCTAAACTAATGGCAATAATAATAATAATAATAATAATAATAATAATAATAATAATAATAATAATAATAATAATAAAAGATGAATTCAATGAGATTAAATGTCTAGAAATCGGGTTCACTAGAATATTATCCGGGGAAGGAGTTTAATAAATTAAAAAGTTAATCTAATTTACTAAGGTAATAATATCGGTCGAATCAATTATGCCCTTTTGATCTAAATCTAACATGCGGTCTTTATCATTAAACTTATTCTATTCGATTGCATAGGCTATATTAGTCTTTACCCGGTTGGTGAAAATCCTAATATGTGATACTAGTAATCAATTCTGGCCAAAATCAATCTACTAGAATTAAAACAACAATCAAAAGACAACCCTATGATTTAACTAACAATTAATCAAGTAATCCTCCTTCTAACATCCTAGATCCTCTTTAACCCTAGATTAAAGGATTAGCTACTCATAGTAATTAAATTAACAACAATAATATAATTAAAGACAAACATAATTAATAATATAAAGATGATTAATAAGGCAATTGATAAACAAGAAATTGGAATAATAATAACAAGAATAGAAGAGTACAAAATACCGAATTCAAAGGATTGATGAACTAAAGATATAAAGTATAGATCTTGAATAATATGAGTAGCAAACTACTTCTACGAGTTTTTAGGAGTTTCTAGAATAAATAAAGTGTGCCCTAATTATGAAAGAAGAAATTTGTATTTATACTAAAACAAAAATTAACAAAACCGACTTTAGGAAACTCGTAACTCGACAGGTATTGGATCACTCGATCGAGCAAAGGTTAAGCTGCTTGATCGAGTCGGGTCCTCAGCTCCGCGCAGTGACTTTTAAACAGCTGCCATTTCTTCGTTACGTATTGGAATTCGACGTGTGACCTTTCATTGGAAAGCTATGAGAAAACTCTTTCTATTTCCATTTGAATCACTATGAGAAGAGTTTTAGAACTCAATATATTCAAGTTTAAAGTTGACACTTGTGAAATCTACACATTCCTCAAGGAGTACCACACTCAATCCTAAAGGCTATGTGATCAGGTTATTACTGTTCCAGGCCTAGTAAGTTTTATTGAATCAGATTTTAAGTAGCTTACCAACTAAATTTACCAAATCTAATTAGCAAAATCCATGTCAAATACGGTCCAGACTAGATCATTGAGCTTTGTTTTCATGATAACATGTCAAAACGATGTACATGTATGACTAATAAGATGAGACTCAAATGCAAAAACAATGCAAGTTATCATCATTGTTATTCGATTTCACCAAGACTCGATCTAATAAAATAAATAACATCTTTTTGGATTTTGTAAATTTTTGAATTTTTTTGTGGATTTTTTGTTAAAAAATACAATGCATAAAATAAACATACAACAAAAATACAGACTCCTCCCCCAAACCTAAATGTCACATTGTCCTCATTGTGACGCTAGCAGCACAAGATCACAAAAGCATAAGTAGCACCAAGATATGATACGAGCATATAGAAATTAAAAGAGGGACATCCTCAGATTATTGAGTTCTTGATAAAAATCCTTACAAGACCACAACAAATTGATTCCCCGACTTGTAACACCCGCAAATTCAACGATTAACTTTTAATAATATTTTACTATTATCATTATTATTATTATATAATTAGCCTTGATATTAGATTTAAACAGTAAATTAGCTAGTTGGGTAAAAGTCATCTCTTTTTGCCCGGCTTTGAGTTCATATTAGAATTCTACGCGAAATTTTAGTAAGGATTGTCTCATTTTCGTTATTGAGCCAATCGGGTCTTATTGGACCTCTATTAGGTTTCATTCCACCTCACAAACCTACCACACTTCTTCCCCTCCATCTAATTTTTCATATTTCCTCATCTATCAACTCCATTAAAATACCAATTTTCTCACAACTTGAAACTACCATATATCCTTCAATACTCAACCAAATCCTTTTATCTTTACACCAATCTTCTCCTCTCTCCTTCCTCTTCTTTTCTATGTAATAAAGTTTCACCTTTGTTACCTTTCAAAAATCCCATATTTTCTTAAAAATAGATTCCGTCCCAAAGTATTGATTTTTCACTTGTCTCAGAGAAAGCTATGAAGACCGGAGAAAGAATCTCATCCTAGAGCTGAACATCGGTAGCTTAAAAGACGCTAACTAAGATAATGTTCACATGTTACTCGGTATCACATTTTATGTGCTTTTCTATGTGTTTTAGGTTAGTTTTTATGTTAAAGATGAGTTCTTGTGTAGATGTTAGTATAGATGTATGACTACAATATGTTGAATTGTTGAATTTCATTTGATAAGTCTCTAATTGATGAAAATTGGTAGTGTTGATGATAAATTCCCTTCTTGTTGCTTAAACATGTGCTTAAGTCATTAATGATGGACTAATTGTGCTATTGTAATTTAATTGAGTGGTATGATACCCATATGTGGTGTGCAATGATGGGTTTGAGTTGTTATCGTCCTTAATGTGAATCGATATTGCAAATGGGTTTGAGTTGTTATCGTCCTTAATGTGAATCTTATGAATCTGATAGTGTACATGTGGGTTTTGGATGTGAATATGGCATAACTTATGTGTGAATTGAATTTGGGAAGCCATGGTTGAGTGTCGTGCAAAGAGGAGCTAGATCAACCGTCGTCACGGGCATGACATACAATTCATGGGCGTGACATGCATGTCACAGGCGTGACATACATGTCACGAGCGTGAAGACCCGCAGTTCTACTGCACTGACACTTTTTCGTAAAATGATCATATCTCCTCCGTTACTTGCTTGTTTTGGGGTTGTGACCTACCGTTGGATCTTAAGAGGATAAGCTATCACCTCCATTTAAAAATTTCTGCGATTGTATTTTTATAACTATACTTATGATCTGTTAAAGTTGATCCTTTTTTTAGTTGGTTTCCAAACTTGTTGTTTGGAGATGAGATCTATGATTCTTATTCAATATACTTCTTAAACTTGGTCTAATGCTTATGTATCACGTATTAACTCATGTTTATCGTTGTTACATTTATATTATGCTTTTGTCACATGTTTAGTGACAGTTTTAGCATGCTTCCCCTTGCGAGTCTATTATGCCTTAAATAATGAATCGAGTCTTGTTTGTTGGATGTTTTAAAATCTCATTTCCCGGTAGCACCCCTATACTCGTTAGACTTGAAAGTCGAAGCGATGAAGGTTTAACCTTGATGCTTTTGTGCATTTGTTAGTGCGGATATGACGAGGTTGTTGGGAGGCGGAAACGATGCGTTGATCGACCCGGCTGTCAAATATTTTATCTTTGTGAGCTGGTGTCATTTGCATGTACTGTACTGGCTTGACCTTACTTTATTGTTCATCTCTGTTGGGCGTAACTGGCTGTAGTAGAGGCATGTTAGGATAGATTATTTTAGTTAGTCTTGAATATGAGAATCGATCTAAGCAATTTAATTGAGGTTAGTCGAATGAGTGCACGCAGGAGACTGGCTAGGTAGTTAACCCCGACCTGGATCGAAAGATTGGAAGGGAAGGCTTGCTTAGAATTGATAGGTGACTCCTAAGAGGACGAGAGTTAATTAGGAAAATCCCTAGGGTGGCTTGAGACCGAGAGGAGAAAGCCATTGCCCTTCTCATTGATAGATTGACTGACTTAGTTGACCCATAGATGCCGATATTGCAGTGGACCGAATCCTAGCATATTCTCTTTTTATCAGATTTATTTCGTATTGATTTCTACCTTTATTTCTCTTCCTTTAATCTTATTTAGTTTAGTCAAAACCTTTTCAAAACCCCCTAGTTTGTTACTGGCAGATTTAGATTACAGTTAGTTAGTTTCGTCCCTGTAGAGATCGACCCTACTTCCGCTATCTTCTTAGTTAGTAGACTTAGGTTTTATTTTTGGTGTATAATGACCACATCAAATTTTGGCGCCGTTGCCGGGGAGGCAATTTAATTTTCAGTTATTTATGTCTGTCTCGTCTTAAGGAATTTCCAATTCCTTGAGACTGTTCTTATCTTTCTCTCTGTAGTTGTGTATGCGCAGGTCCCAAAGGCTCGAGTTAGTGAAAGCTGATTCAAGAGCCCGGAAGAACCTTCTTACGCGGAAAGAGAGGGTTAGATAAGACTGATCAGGAGGAAGACTTGAGTACTCCTGACTCCGTCTTCGACAGTTTTATTTTCATGGAAGATTCGACTGTTGAGACTATCGTGACAGCGAAGATGCCTAACATTGTTAGTCACTCCGAGCCCACCGTTGCGCGTATACCCCAGGGATTGTGGAAAAAGAAGTCAGAAATTGTCACAGCTGAGGGTACTTCCGCAAGTCAAAGGCCTGACGGTGGCCTTGTCACGAAACTATTTGGTTATTAGCCGGGTTTGCAACCCCGTGCAACTTGTAAAAACAATTTATTGCGTTTTCGTTAGACAATTAGACAATTAGACTACTACGCAATAATCCGTAGCTTAGATAAACTATTTATTTATCCTGCTAGACTTTCTTTTGGTATTGTTCTGGGTATCGGTTGGCATCGTTTTTGCAGGAGAAAGAAGCGGAAAACAATTGCTCATTGTCGAAGCTGTGCTATCAAGAGAGTACTCGATCGAGTAAAGACGAACTACTCGACCGAGCGATCCGGCCTGAAAAAGTACTCGATCGAGTAGCATTTCTACTCGATCGACCCCCAGGTTTGATGCTGGTTTGGGGAAGCCTTTGTTTTGTGAGTTTTTTCTGTTCCTTTTGTTTTTTCCATTCTTCATATATATTTCATCCCTTAGGAACATGCATTAGGTTGTTTTTTTCCCTTTCCCTTATATGCTGTCGTGCTATAGCCAATGAGGATATTGTGTGTTTTGGTTTGGGGAAGTGTTTTACATCCTTTTGTGTCTGCATTTGCATTTGTATTGCATTCACGTTTACAATTCATGTTAATTAGAAAAAATTTGAAAAAAATCAAAAATATCACGTTTATTTGTGCATTTAGTTGAGTCGGATTGGAGTCTCGTTCATGATGAAATTGCACTACAAGTCTATTTTATGTTATTCCTTGCACCTTTCTTGACTTACTTAGTGAAATCGAGTATTGAACTATTGAATTTTGTCTTGGAATTTAAATTTGATTATTAGACTTGACTTAACATTTTGGCAAACTACTTATATATTCTGAGTTTTAGAGCCTATAACTGGTGTCATCTATGACCAGTTCATCTAGGTATGAGAGTAGTTACTCCCCACATCTCGTGTCATTTGCTTGTATATGAATTTTGATTTCTTATTGCCTGCACGCATTGGGTTTGTGGTCGGTATTACGTGTTTTGAGAGTATTTGCATCTCCCTTTTCCTCGTTTTACCCCATTAACTCCACATAAAGTCATATCTGCCTGTTGCCCTTCACTACATCCTAAACTGAGCCTACCCTTGCCGAGCTAGTTTAGTAGTCGAGGTATATTTTACCGTTGTGTCAGTTTTTGGCTCGTTTCATTGATTGGAGTGGGTTTTTTGTGAGAAAAAGAAGAGAAGTTATTGAGAGTGACGCGATCGAGTAGATTTCAGCTCGATCGAGCAGATTTGTTAGTTGTTGCCTCGATCGAGTGCTTTATTCCACTCGATCGAGAGGTTTTTCCTCAGTCAGCCAAGAAAAGAAAAAGAACAAGAAAAAGAAAAAGAAAAAGAAAAGAAAGAAAATGGAAAAAATGAAAAAATATGATGAGAAAAAATAATTGGCTGAAGTTTTTGTTTTTGCGCCTCCTACGCTTATTATTGGTTGTGGAGGTGTTTTATGGGATTTGTGTTGTTTATGCCTATATATGTTAAGGCATCGAGCTTAATTTTTGATTGTTGGGAGAATGGAACGAGTTCTATTGCGGTCTTGTTAAGAACTAGCTTGGCTATTCACCCTCACATTTCCATTAATTGTTTTGCCCCTTCTTACCAATTAGCCTCACATATCCATATTTTTGCAAATGTTCGGCACGTGATAGTCCTTGAACGGTGGTTATGCGTTTGTACGGTGCTTGAATCACCTTTCATATTAGTTAGCAATGCATGTTGGGTCGGTCGTAGTCTAGGTGAGTGACTATATTTTCTTCTCTCTTTCTTATACATATTTACTTACCATTTGCTTGATGAGAGAAGAGAGATCCGTGAGAGTCCGAATTTGATTGAGTCTTGCAAGGTCGAAAGTCTAATTTATTTCCAAGATTGTATAAATTCGTTCACTTTCGTATTAAGCTTTGAAGCGATTGAATGAGTGCATTAAACTGTTTAACATTGACTTGTTGCTAGCTCTGAGACTTACTCCATTCCCCTAGGTTTATTTTGTTTCATATAGCTGCATTTAGTTTGCTTGAGGACAAGCAAAGGTTTAGTTTGGGGAAGTTTGATGCGTGTATTTTATATAGACTTTCTAGTCTATTTATGCACGCATTTCTATGTCATTTAGGTGATATTATATCGCCATATGCCCCTATTTGGCTACTTTGTACTTTCATTACTATATTGTAGGTACAAGCTCCATAGTAGCAGAAACCGAGCGCAGTCCACTTTGCATGCATTTAGGAGAATGGAGGGAACGGAACAGAAGCTCTTGCATGGGAAAGCATGAAACCGCTTGCAAACAAGTCCAAAGCCTTGACTAACACCATGTGCCAAGCCAGAAGACCTCGATCGATTATATATTTGGTCGATCGAGGAGAGTTGGAGTGAAGAGTTGCTCGATCGAGCTGTCCTGTGCTCGATTGAGTAGTAGCCGCTGAAGAGTTGCTCGATCGAGTAGTATTGTTACTCGATCGACCAATTTCCTAGAATAAAGTCCTCGATCGAAGGGTATTTTCCCTCGATCGAGTGGAATTTATCACGGGCCTTAAGTCCGTAGCTTAATTAGGGTTTAGAGTCGTGTTTTGCACTATATAAGACTCTTATTTACGTCATTATGAAGGAAGCAGTTATTATCAATCAGGAGAATCATTAGGATTCAGAACAATTAGGGTTCAGAATCATTAGCATTAATCTTTCAATATTAGTTTCTGAACTTTTAATCTTTAGTTTACATTCGGGTGGATTTGTTCTTTACGCCGGATTTGCTAAGATTGTAAACTACTTTCTCTTTTTTATTCTTAACCTTCGTTTTAGTCTTAATTACTGTTTACTCTTCTTAACTGCTGCGTTGTTATTGTTCATGCTTGTTAATTACGATTTTATTATGTCTTTCGTCATATGTTTAATCGTCTTTATTGTTAGCATCGTTAATAGCATGAGTAGCTAATTCTCTTGTATGTTGGTGCAACAGGAGTATGTGATCAAGACAAGACACAAGCTCAAGACAAGACTCAACATCAAGACAACAGCACCATTCAAGACAACAACATCCTTTCAGACAACACCATGACCAGTTATCACAATGTCCTATTCAGTCCAAGCCACAACCACTTCAAGCCTGCTAAGACAACACCCCCACAGCCAGAACAAAGCCTAGCCATCCACTTCCCAAGACTAAGCCACAACAAGGCACAGCCAACAGCCCAACAAACCCAACACAACAAAAACAGCCCTCAGCCAAAAACAGCCTATCACAGCCTTTCTAAACAGGGTCCATGGGGGCCTCACACAATCAAACAAGCCTAACCAACCCTCAAACCTATGTCTTGGGAAGGTCCTCTACAACTTTCCCCAGGACTTCCCTTCCAAGAAACAAACACACAAAGAGTTAGCTTAGGGACAACTTCAGACTGTCCAGATTTCAGCCTTTTTGCAGTAGTTAACATGTCACTATCAAACTTTCCTTTTATGATCAAACAAGCTCGAGGGCCTTTTAGCAGGACCTTTGGCATCCATCCCACTTCAGTTGAGCTCAAGAATCAAGCTCAGAAGTCCACCCCTCCACCAGTTTCAACCCCAACAAACCAATTAAGGCAGATTGTCCTATTAGAACTACTTTTCTACTTTATTGCTTTATGCTGAACAATGTAGCTGTTATTTCTGTTTCTTTTGCAAACCCATTGTGGCCCTAGGATGTAATGAACGAATAGGATGTAATCTCCTTGCCTATATAAGGCCTTTTCCTAATGAATGAAAGACAGATTTGAAGTAAAATATAAAACTGAAACCTTGTTTCTGTTGTAATCTCTTGGCTGTGTGCTTGAGACAACTTCCTTTGCTTTGTGCTTGGAAGTGAGCTTGGGTCCTTAGCTGTGTGCTGGGATCAAGGTTCAACCCTCAATCATTGGCTTTGTGCTTTGGTTAAGGTTCTATCCTTGTTCTTTAACAATCAATTCAAACAGAAACAGAGTATTTGCAAAGTGTCTTAACCTTAGTTCAAATTGTCATTGTTTAGTTGTCTTTCTGAATAGTTTCAGTGCAAATTGGTTATCAGAGCTTTGGTTTGTGAGTTCATCTACCTAACTACATTAAAAACACAAAATACAACCATGAGTGAAGAGAGAATCACAGGTCTTGAAAACACAGTTCAAGATCTTGTCAGAACTGTAATGGAGGTCTCTAGATCTGTCAATGAACTCCTTGAGGGCCAACAGAACAATGATACAAGGGGATGCAGAGGTCGAGGAAGAGGAGCACCTTTCCCACAAGGTGGAGTAAGGAGGAGACAACCTGTAGATCAGTTTGAAATGTCAGATTCAGATGGCTCAGATCACAGTCTTCTCAGACACCAAGACAAAGATATCAAGGTAGAGATTCCTGACTTTCTAGGTAGCTTGAACCCTGATGATTTCTTAGATTGGCTAAGGTCTGTAGAAAGAGTCTTTGGGTTTAAAGGATACACTGATAGAAAGGCTTTTAAGGTTGCTATCATGAAACTAAAAGGCTATGCCTCACTTTGGTATGAAAACATGAAAACCTTGAGGGTTAGAGAAGGGAAAGAACCTGTAAAGTCATGGCTCAAACTGAAAAAGAAAATTAGAGCTAAATTTGTCTCTAGGGACTACACTCAAGACATGTTCATTAAGCTTACTCACCTAAAGCAAGACCAAAGACCTTTAGAGTCCTACCTAAGAGACTTTGAACAACTCACTTTGCAATGTGAGGTTGTTGAGAAATCTGAACAAAAGATAGCAAGGTTCTTAGAGGGTTTGGATGAAAGGATAGCTAGCAAAGTCAGGCTACAAAACATATACTCCTTTGAGGAAGCTGTCAACTTGTCTTTAAGGGTAGAAAAATTGGGAAAAGGAAAGGCCAGTGCTTCTAAGACACCTTCCAGAACCCCCACCTTCAAACCTTTTGTAGGAGTCAAGATAGGAGAACCTGTGGTTCCTGTTAAGACTCCTTTCAACCTTGATAAAGGCAAGGCTGTTGAGGCAGGCCAAAGGAAGACTACCCCTCTCAAAAAGTGCTTTCAATGTAAAGGGTATGGACATTTTGCTAGAGAATGTCCATCTAAAAGGGCTCTGAGTACCCTAGAAGTAATCCATTGGGGAGATGATGAAGTGTTGGTCTGTGATGAAGAGATGGCAGAGCCTGAGGTAGAGGCTAGTGAGGAGTTGATAGAGCCTGATGCAGGGTTAAGTTTGGTAACATGGAGGGTAATGCATACTCAACCACAACCTTTGGAAGAGGACCAAAGACACCATATCTTTAGGACCAGATGTACCATCAAGGGTAGAGTATGTAACCTCATTATTGATGGGGGAAGCTGCACTAATGTGGCCTCCAAAACACTGATAGACAAGCTAGCTCTACCCACCAAGGACCACCCCCTACCTTACAAACTCAGATGGCTAAACAAAGGGGCTGAGATCAAGGTGGATAAACAATGTGTTGTACCTTTCTCAATTGGTAAAGGGTATGTGGATGAGAGTCTTTGTGATGTTCTACCTATGAATGCATGTCACCTTCTTCTTGGGAGACCATGGGAGTTTGATAGGGATGCCATACACCATGGGAGGGACAACACCTACACCTTTAAGTATGGAAAGAAGAAAATCACCCTGGCACCTTTACCACTTGCTTTAAAGATCAACCCAAATCCCATGAGTGAGGCTTCCAAGGAAGTTATGTTGATAAGTGAGTCAGAAATAGCACAAGAGCTAAGTGAGCTACAACCTGTATACATATTGCTTGCCAAGGAGACTGGGATGAGTATCATTGATATCCCTGAAGAGGTCAAATCGATCCTAGAAAGTTATGGTGATGTCTTCCCTACTGAGCTTCCTAGTGGACTGCCACCACTTAGAGGGATAGAGCACCACATTGACCTAGTGCCTGGAGCTATCTTACCCAACAAGCCAGCCTATAGGAGTGACCCTAAGGCTACACAAGAGCTCCAACTTCAAGTAGGTGAACTACTCAACAAGGGCTATGTCAGAGAGTCCCTCAGTCCTTGTGTTGTACCAGCCTTGCTTGTGCCAAAGAAGGATGGGACTTGGCGTATGTGCATTGATAGTAGGGCCATCAACAACATTACCATCAAGTATAGGTTTCCCATACCTAGACTTAATGATATTCTGGATGAGCTGAGTGGGGCTCAAGTGTTCACTAAGATTGATCTGAGGCAGGGCTACCACCAAGTGAGGATAAGAGCAGGGGATGAATGGAATACAGCTTTCAAGACTAAACATGGGCTCTATGAATGGTTGGTGATGCCTTTTGGGTTGTCTAATGCCCCTAGCACCTTCATGAGGTTGATGACAGAAGTCCTAAGGCCTTACTTAGGCAAATGTGTAGTGGTTTACTTTGATGACATTCTTATTTACAGTTCAACTAAGGGAGAACATTTGCAACATCTGAAGTTGTTGTTTGAGGTCCTAAGA
The DNA here is from genome assembly GCA_022085475.1 of Heliosperma pusillum. Lineage (NCBI taxonomy): Eukaryota > Viridiplantae > Streptophyta > Magnoliopsida > Caryophyllales > Caryophyllaceae > Heliosperma > Heliosperma pusillum. The sequence goes on along the minus strand of JAIUZE010047835.1, from coordinate 1,317 downwards.
GAAAACAAGTTGTATGGCAAGCTAGAAAAGTGCACCTTCATGCAGCCTGAGGTTTACTTCCTTGGGTTCATCATCTCTAAGAAAGGAGTGGCAGTTGATCCTGAGAAGGTGCAAGCAATCAAGGAATGGCCCATTCCTCAAACTGTTACTGATGATAAAAGTTTCCATGGGTTAGCATCTTTCTATAGGAGATTCATACAAGGGTTTAGTTCAATCATGGCCCCTATTACTGAGTGCATGAAGAAGGGAGAGTTCAAGTGGAATGAGAAGGCTGAAAGGTCCTTCAATCTGATCAAAGAGCTATTGTGTAAGTCTCCAATATTGGTTCTACCAGATTTTAACAAACTCTTTGAGGTAGAGTGTGATGCCAGTGGCCTTGGCATAGGAGATGTGCTTACTCAAGAAAATAAACCTGTGGCATACTTCAGTGAGAAACTATGTAACAACCCGAAAAGTACCCTATTTTTCTAGTAAAAATATTTTACGAATACTTTTCAGCCTGTTTAAGTTTTAAAGTGGAATTTATTGTTTCCAGTTGAATTTTGAAATTCCGAGTTCGTATTTGGAATTTTTGAGAGATTCCATGAGAATCCCTTTTTTAAGTCAACTTTGACTTTTTTTTTTTTTTTATTTCCCCCCCCCCCCGTTGACTTTTTCCGACTCTCCTTGTAAGTTTGAAGACCGAAATTTTATTTAAAAAAATAAAATTTTTAATTTATTTTTATTAAGATTTATGTGAATTTATGATAATTTAATATAATTATTTTGAATTTATTTGGAATTAAAGAATAACTTTTACGGTTTAATCCCGAACATCATTTAACTATTCCCGAGTCATCTAAAATCCCGAAACAAACCCGAAACTCGACTTTGGCATGAGTTACGCGCCCATGTCACCTTTTTCCACTCACTTTAGATATTTTAATTAATATGATTAAACTAATAATAATATCTCAGATATTTATAACTTTATCGATCCGTTAACTTAAACGCCGCAAATCGCTTCAAAAACAGACCCGATTCTCCTACTTCTACACGGCTCCCTCTCCTCTAATAAGGCTAGATATTTTCCTTTCTTTTCATTTCAATAACATAATATCTAGATATTTGGTTTAATTAACTTAATACCTAATTATATCTAATCAATTACCGTAATATAATTATTAAACCCGAGTCAATTTCGTAACAACAATTTCAAAACCCGACTCATAAATTCTTCTATAACTACACGGCTACTCTCCACCATTACTCACTAACTACCTTTTCATTTTACAATAAATCAACTTAAGATCTAATTAATACTTTCTTTAATCGTTC
>JAIUZE010047834.1:0-10297 GCA_022085475.1 Heliosperma pusillum | reverse complement strand
ACTCAGGTAAATGGTCGCCAGTCTAAAGAATCGACTCATAGGAATATAATAGAAATCCCCGCCACGACCAGGCTTCAACAATTTTGATAAGGGACTCTATGATGGTCACTGTCCGACAGAGTGTCACTACAGTCTGTCTATGTAAACGATCAGTCATCTCCATGACTCCATGGTGCTGAACCAACCATCGATCAACTTACAATCTAGTCATTGCGAGACGTCACCTTATGCAAATGACTAGGGACAATTACTAAGTTCATCATGTTCACTTGAATTGGGTTCAACCTTTCTTATAACCAATTCGGATAAAACAAAGTAATAAAATTTAGTCAATACTAAATAAAAGATCTCATATAAAACTCGAACAATGAATGCAATTATCATATATGTAAACATTGATACAACATTCAATTATTACATATCACATAATCTAGAGGAATTCAGGAACTCGTCTTAATCCCATCGAGACGACATGACCGTCATGTTTAGCCTTTGTAAGAGGCTTGGTTAGAGGATCAGCGATGTTATCGTCTGTCCCAACCTTACATACATCTATTTCCTTCCTCTCCACGTAATCTCTATTTACATGGTATTTCCTAAGTACATGTCTAGACTTGTTACTAGACTTGGGCTCCTTTGCTTGAAAGATAGCCCCACTGTTATCACAATACATCGTGATGGGATCTGTGTCAGTAGGGACTACTCCTAGTCCTTCCAAGAACTGCCGAATCCACACAGCTTCCTTTGCAGCCTCTGATGCCGCGAGGTACTCAGCTTCTGTTGTAGAATCCGCAGTCACTCTTTGCTTGAAGCTCTTCCAGCAAACGGCTCCTCCATTCAACATAAAGACATAGCCGGATTGGGATTTTAAATCATCCCTATCAGTTTGGAAACTAGCGTCCGTGTAACCCTTTACACGCAACTCAGTCTCTCCTCCAAACACCAAGAACGAATCTTTAGTCCTTCGTAAGTACTTAAGGATGTTCTTTACGGCTATCCAGTGACTCTCACCTGGATTGGCTTGATAACGACTCGTCATGCTCAAAGCATAGGCGACGTCAGGGCGAGTGCACATCATAGCATACATGATTGACCCAACTGCTGAAGCATAAGGGATCAACTTCATGCGTTCAATCTCCTCGGTGACGGTAGGACTCTGGGATTTACTCAGAGTGATACCATGACCTATTGGAAGAAAGCCTCTCTTAGAGTCTTTCATTTTGAACCGATCAAGAATCTTATCTATATAAGCTTCTTGACTTAATGCTAGTATCCTCTTGGATCTATCTCTATAGATCCGGATACCCAAAATGCGTTGTGCCTCTCCCAAATCCTTCATCTGGAAATGTTTCCCAAGCCACTCCTTGGTAGAAGTAAGCATTGGTATGTCATTCCCAATGAGAAGTATGTCATCCACATACAAGATAAGGAAAGTAATTTTGCTCCCACTAAACTTCATGTATAAACATGGTTCCTCGACACTTCGAGTGAATCCATTTTGTTTAATTACATGATCGAAGCGATGATTCCAACTCCTTGATGCTTGCTTAAGACCATAAATGGATCTCTTAAGTTTGCATACCTTCTTAGGGTTGGATTTATCCTCAAAACCTTCAGGTTGTGTCATGTACACTTCCTCTTCTAGAATCCCATTCAAGAAGGCGGTTTTGACATCCATTTGCCAAATTTCATAGTTATAAAATGCGGCAACCGCTAAGAGAATCCTAATGGATCGAAGCATAGCGACTGGGGCAAAAGTTTCGTCATAGTGTAAACCATGAACTTGAGTGAAGCCTTTTGCCACCAATCTAGCTTTGTAGATATCATTATGTCCATCTATGCCATTCTTGATCTTGTAGATCCACTTGCACTGAAGAGGTCGCACCTTCTCAGGTAAGTCTACCAAGTCCCATACTTGATTTTCGTACATAGAATCCATTTCGGATTGCATGGCCTCTAGCCAATGCTTGGAGTCGGGACTAGAAACGGCCGACTTGTAGGTTGTGGGTTCATCACTTTCAAAAAGTAATAAATCACCATCTCCCTCGATACATCCGAGGTAACGATCAGGTTGAGAACTAATTCTACCTGACCTTCTAGGGACAATAACCGTTTCAGACGAGGAGGGAACGTTTTCCTCCACTTCATTTTCGGTTTGTGGCTCTCGAACTTCGTCAAGTTCGAATTTTCTCCCACTCTGCCTTTTAGAAACGAAATCGCTTTCTAGAAAGACAGCATCACGAGACACAAACACTTTGTCCTCATGACGGTTGTAGAAGTAATATCCACGAGTCTCCTTAGGATATCCTACAAAATAACATTTGTCGGATCTGGGTGCGAGCTTGTCATTAGACTTCTCATGAACAAACGCCTCGCAACCCCAAATTTTCATAAACGACAAATAAGGAACCTTTCCTTTCCATATCTCATATGGAGTTTTATTGGCTGCTTTAGTCGGGCTACGATTTAGTGAAAATATTGCGGTTAAGATGGCAAATCCCCAAAACGAGTCAGGAAGCTCTGTAAGACTCATCATCGACCGAACCATATCTAATAAAGTTCGGTTTCTCCTTTCAGACACACCATTTAATTGAGGTGTTCCAGGAGGAGTCCATTGTGATACTATACCACAATCTTTTAGGTGTGAATCAAATTCATAATTTAGATATTCACCACCACGATCGGATCGTAGGGTTTTTATCTTCTTATTCAATTGGTTTTCCACTTCATGTTGAAACTCTTTGAACTTTTCAAAAGCTTCACTCTTATGCCTCATTAAGTAGACGTATCCATATCTACTCAAATCGTCGGTAAAAGTAATGAAGTACTTGTAACCACCTCTAGCTTGGAGAGTCATTGGGCCACATACATCGGTATGTATAAGGCCTAATACTTCACTTGCTCGTGTCCCTTTTCCTGTAAAAGGAGCACGAGTCATCTTGCCCAAAAGACAAGATTCGCATTCACCATAAGATTCGTAATCAAATGGTTTGAGAAGTTTCGTTGAAACGAGCCTCTTTATGCGTCGTTCGTTTATATGACCTAAACGACAATGCCAAAGGTATGATTGATTAGGTTCACCTAATTTGAGCTTCTTGCTTTCTACATGATATATTTCATTAACATTATCAAGAACATAAATACCTCCAATAGAGATGGCTTTACCATAAAACACATCATTAAAAGAAAACGAACAACTATTGTTCTTGATTACAAAAGAGAAACCCTCCGCGTCAAGTACGGAAATGGAGATAATGTTCTTAGTCAAGGAGGGTACAAAATAACAATTATTTAAATACAACTCAAGACCACTAGCTAAGGTTAATACATAAGTTCCTACGGAGACGGCGGCAACTCTTGCTCCATTCCCCATTCGTAGGTCCACATCACCCTTGGCTAGTGCTCGCACGTCCTTCAGCCCCTGCAAGTGATTACAAAGGTGAGAACCACATCCAGTATCAAATACCCAAGTGGAAGTGCAAGCATAGTTAATATCTATCATATAGAGAGAAGAGAGGATTATACCTGACGGTGTCACACATCCGTCCTTCTTATCCTGCAAATACTTGGGACAATTGCGTTTCCAATGTCCCTTGCCTTTACAATAAAAGCATTCGGCCTCGGCGTGCTTCTTGCCCTTAGCCTTGGCATTGCCATTCATAATAGCTTTGCCCTTTCCCTTTCCTTGCTTCTTAAATTGGGCTTTGGCTTTTCCCTTCCCCTTTTGAACCCCTAGCTTCAAGTTCTTCAATCTCATTGTAAGAACATCCTTTTGCTCACTCCCACTTGCTTCCATATCCCTTTCGACTTGGGTAAGGAGAGCATGGAGCTCGTGAAAGCTCTTATCCATGCCATGCATGTTATAGTTTGCCCTAGCTTGGGCAAACTTGGGAGGAAGTGAGTGAAGGATGCGGCCAACCGCTAGCTTCTTAGGAATTTTGACCCCTAGACGATCTAGAGTGTCAATATGTTCCACCATCTTAAGCACATGTGGACCAACCTTTTGGCCCCTCTCTAGCTTGGCTTCAAAAAGCCGAGTCATAGCATTGTATTGGCGAATCTCGGGTGATTGAGAAAAAGCCAACGTCACCCTAGAGAATATCTCATATGCTCCAAGGGTGATGTATTGTTGCTTAAGGCTTGAGGACATCGACCAAATCAAGACCATCTTGACGTCGTTTGCTACCTTAAGGTATTCCTCATATGCGGCTTTGGCCGCATTAGTGGCTCTTGGGCCGGGTTCATTGGGAGGTGCCTCGGTCAAGTAGCGCAAAACGTTATCCGATAACGCCGCGCCCTTGATCGTTTGCTCCCACTCGACGAAATTAGTTCCATCGTCTTTTAAGATGCATTTGTCCATAACGGACCTTAGCCATGAGTCTTTTCCTAGTTGAACGGTGTTGTTATTGTTTGCCATTGCGAATTATGAATAACTACAACAAAATTAGGAAATATTAACATTCATTGTTTTAATCAATTTTACTTGTATAACCAATTTAAACAAGTCACTCATATAATGACCCCTCACGAAATTATATAAGCGATTCCGAGACCCGCATTTTAGACAAAAGAACATGTTATGCAACTTTTATGTAAAAGACGGTAAGTCAACTTTTGACTAATTCTACTCCTAGAACTCTCGGTCGACGGATTTCCACTAAACCCATCTCCTAGTCCCAAGATAACGCTTATCTTGTTGAGTCCAACCCAATTTAGGCGTGTGATCGTATCACCCTACTTACCCGAGGTAAAAAGGTCCACGTTGTGGTTGTCCTAATGAACACGGGATTCATAGGTGCTTCAATTGGTAAGGCTAAATCTCAATTCCTTTTTAAGTTATGTGAGAGGTCTTGCCAATTTTAGTTATTAATTCCCTATAAGTGAACTAAGTCGGTGAATTTTGAATAACGTTGAATTGACAATCGATAAATAAAATGCATGTTGGTGATTTTGGCATGTGCGGAAAAATAAAGCAAGCAATCAAATTAAATCCTAGTATGGCCACCTAGCTAATCTAATTAACTAGATGATTACAAATCGGAAACCAACTCCTTGGTCCCTTGCCTCTTCATGGAACGCTTTCCAATATGGCACCGTCTTTTGGAACACCGACTTTGGGAATCACCGTCTTCACAATAAATAATTACAAAAATACAAATGAATACATAGCAAATTCCTATTATACATTTGATCTATAAAATGAAATTATTAATTATTACAAAACGGCGATACGAAATCGCAATAAATTACAACCAAATCGGTATTCCCTTACATTACGGGTAATACCGATTAAAATAATCTAGGCCATACTAGGTACAACTTGCAATAAAATAAATAACTGACATTCATTCATTCAACAACATAAATAAAAATGCTGTAAAATCATGCCAAAATCACCCTCAACACTTGTCATGTTCATTCTAGCTCGGTTTTTACGAATTTTATCGATTTTATCTACTAGAAATCAATAATCAACACTTAAATCGTATTTAAGCTCAAACTAATTATCTAAACTGATTTAGAACTCAAAATTAGTCCCCACTAATTTCACTTGTATTTAATTAGTTTGAATTGATCGCATTTGCTATTTAAAGAGGTTTATTCATAACTTTTATGAATTAAACCCAAATAAAATTAAAAATAATTAAAATTGAAACAAAAATATTTGTACATACTGGAACACTTCCAGGAACCTCAAGAACAAAAAACATTTGCCCAAAAATTTGAAATGATTTTATGAACAAATAGCTTTATAAGAATCGGTTTTTATCAAATAAAAACCAACTAAAATAGTAAAATGATGAAACAAATTTTCAAATTTTACCAGGATGATATAAATAATATTTTAAAATGTAAAAAAAATGTTGAACTCCATAAAGTCTCGTTTCAATTTTAAGAACAAAATAACTCCTTTAAATCGATTTTATCCAATAAAAATCAATAACCATGCAATACATGACTAAATGTCACGAAAAATTACATACAATATGTACACCATGCATGTGATAACATATTAAAAATTTGAGGCCAGAATCAACATGCAACTATTTTTAGTTAACTTTTAACATAAAACCGCATGCTAACTCGATAATAAAGGCCATAAATCATAATAAATAGCAAAATAATTCGTAAATTCACCAAATTTGACCACAAACATTTTGAGATCAGTAGGTATGCATGCAAATCAGAAAATTTCGTGAAAACCATTTTTAACATAAATTTTCGATTTTTTACTCAAGTTATCGTATAACCCGATTTTAATGCTTAAAATCAACATGCATGCTACAAGCTAGCTCTGATACCACATGAAAGTTCATAGACCCTAATTAGACTCCTCTAATTAGTTACTAAATTACTTGTTAATTTAGTGTTTAATAAAGATTTATGTAGCATGCATGCAAATTAAAATGCATAATAAAAAGTAAGAAGAAATTTCCTTACATTGGGAAATTTCGGTTTATATGGGCACAACAAGAAACACCTTTCTTGTTGTTCTTGTGCTAGAAAGAAATAGATGATCCTCCTTGTAATCTTCAAACTAGAAGACCTCCTTTTAGAAGCACCCAAGAAAAAAACCCAAACTAATCACTTGGTTTTTGACTAGAAAACACAAGTGAAAAATGAACTAATATTAGATTTTATTACTACTCTAGTAATAGGAAAATATTAGTGTTTGAGAGGTTTTAGAGAGATGAGGATTTGTAGTGAGATAAGCATGCAAATAAGAATGAACAAGTGAGTGAAAATGAACAACAAAATTGTTCATTTAAGGACTCTTGGGTCCGGCCAAGAGAGCCCTTGGTGGCCTCTTATTTGCTTAAAATAATCTCATGCAAAAATGTTGAGTGTAGTAGTGAATAAGACTAAGATCATGTGTCATAAACATGACATGATCACATGTTGTAGTGTAAAACAAGCAACAACAATCATCATGTTGTACACTACAATATTTCGGCATTCACTAGTGTCATGTGGTCCATTTTGATTTTTGATATTTGTCCCACAAATACTTATAATCATATATTTAATTATCTTGTATAATTAAGGGTTAATTTGATCATATAACAATTATATGAGTCAAATTAATAAATAATATACACTTATCTTATAAGTGATATTTTATCATTATATCAATATATAATGGGTCCCACAATGCCTAGTTAGTTTATTTTTACAACTCCTTGTAAATATAATTAACTAATCACCTCTACCTCAAAGTATATGCATAACCTCAACTAATTTAATGAATTAACTATTAATCATTAAATTAAATCTTATTTAATCGTATTAAAATAAGACGTAAAATTTATTCAGTCAATTATCGTATAATTGACTAATAAACTTATCCGGAATGAGTTCGTAACTCATTTTCCAATAATTAACTCTCGTAACTAAACATATATCAAATATATATGTAAAGTACTAATTAATATGTATCGTATACAAATAATTAGATTTCTGTTTGGGTCTCATCCTATAGGTGTGACCGAAAGGGGTCAGTTGATTACCGCCGTCATACGACAATAACGTCTAACTCTAGTCAGCTGACCGTTATCGATTTACGTTAATCAACTGACGTGGAGTATCAAAATACTAGTCATCCCACTAATATTCCAAAATGAGATTTATAATATAAATGCACTATTGTGGAGGACACTTGCTCCAACATATTAACATGACATTTCGTGGCTGGGAGAACTCGGAGTTACTCCCCACTGACTGTGGCTTTCGTGTTTGTATAAAATGCGATTGACAGGTAGGTGATGCTTATATGGGGTACACGGACGAGCTAGCGAGCAAAGTAACCTTGGAACTTAGATTGGTTCCCATTTTGTAGTGACACGTATGTCACACTTTTAGGGACATATGTCTTCCTCTGTACATTTGTTTTGTATCATTTTGTTCTCCGCTATTTATAGCGATGGTTATGTAAATAAGTTTGTTTAGACCTTGCATGTTTTGACACCTTCTATTAGGATATCTTTATAACAGGTTCAGGTTTTAAAAATTACAGGTTTTTACTCAAATGAACCTATTACAAACATATCCATGCAGTTTTTATTTAGAAAGTACGTGTTTAATTTTTCCGCGATTTTTGAGGGTGTAACAGTTGGTATCAGAGCTTATTTGCTCCCAACGCACGTTTGTGCACCCTACTATAAATAACTTGACCTTGAAATAATAAACTTGAGAGATGGGTAGGATGGGTAGATTTAGGACTTTATGTTGTAGTCTTTTTGTGATTGCCATTTGTTAAGTATGTTTTTGTTAAGTAAGCCAATGTCTTCTTTTGTAAGATGGCTCCTCCAAGAAAAGCTGTAGATAATGCAATCCTACAAGCTCTTACTCAGATTCTTCAGAATCAACAAAACCAACCTGTTCCTGCTCCTCTTCCTACTCCGCCTCCAGAAGGTGCCCCTGGCACTTATACTTGGGTGGCAAATCAATTAACTCGAAACAATACCAAGACGTATGGTGGTGAAGTAGATCCAGTGGCACTCACTGAATGGTTCCGTTTATTGGAGAAGAGTTTTGCCTTGTATGAAGTTCGTGAAGGTGACAAGGTGTAATTGGCTTCTCATTTCCTTGTGAAAGAAGCGGATAGATGGTGGTCTATGACTGGTCCTACTTCTATTCTTGAACCTGGCTTTGGTTGGGATCGCTTTAAGGATCTAGTTGAAACTAGATTCTATCCAAAAGAGCTGAACCAACAAAGACTTAAAGAGTTCATGGAATTGAAGCAAGGAAATCTTTCTGTTCAAGCCTTTACCGATAAATTCAATGAACTTTCTCACTATGCCACTAGACGTGTCAAAAATGAAGATGAAAAAGTTTTCTTTTATCTTGAAAAGCTTACTCCAAAGCTTAAGAGTATGATTCGTAGAGATTCTACATCCTTTGTCTCGATCTACGCTGATGCCTTATGGGCCGAGAGCTCTCTTAAAGCTATTGATGAAGAGGCTCGTGCTTCTAGTACATCTCTTGGCAAGAGGTCATTCTATCCTACTCCTAGGCCTTACGTTGTTCCTTCTAGGCCTTATGTTGCTTCTTCCATTCCCTCTTATCCTAATAAGAGAAGGTTTATTCCGAGTGGTCAAGCAAATCAAGGTGCTCGTAATCTATCTCCTAGCAACAACAAAGGACTGAAGGATCGTGTGTGCTAACAGTGTAAGAAGCCAGCACATCCCGGAGTTGGTTGTTTTGATAGGGATAGGCCTATTATATGTTTCTTCTGCAACAAGCCTGGACACAAGGCTAATGTATGTCCTGCGAAGAAGACTGCTGTTGCTACTACACCTGCTACTTCTGAGAGATCGAGAGGTCGTATTTTCTTGATGAGCCGTGCTGAGGCTGAGGCACACCCAGATATAGTCACTGGTACGTTCCTAATATTTAAAGTTCCTTGTTTAGTTTTATTCGATACAGGTGCTTCTTTGTCATTCATATCGATGAAACTCTCCGACAAATTACCTCTTGAATCTTCGCTTGGTGAAAGCACGGATATATCTTTACCTTCCGGTGCCATCTTTTCCTGTTCTAATATCTATTCCAATGTTCCTATATCAATATCGGGATCTATTTTTCCGGCTAATCTCTTTCGATTCCCACTTGAAGAATTTGATGTTATTCTGGGCATGGATTGGTTATTTACTTATCATGCTCGATTCGAATGACGAGATCAAAAGATTATTCTTAAAAGTCCTTTGGGTACTCGTGTATCTTATCAAGGAATTAGAAAGCAAGCTAGTGTGAAGTTAATCTCAGCTATGAAAATGATGAATGTTTTGAAGAAGGGTCATCAAGCGTTTCTATGCGTAGTGACTACTTCTGATTCTTCTCTTCCTCCTTTGAAGAATGTTCCGATTGTTTGTGAATATCCAGATATTTTTCCCGATGAATTACCCGGAATTCCTCCTGAAAGAGATGTTGAATTTTCCATTGATCTAGTTCCTGGAACTGGACCAATTGCTAAAGCTCCTTATCGTATGACTCCTTCCGAATTGAAAGAGTTGAGAAAGAGGATCCTTGTTGAGGCTCACCTTTCTCCTTATTCTATTCATCCTGGTGGTGACAAGATGTATAAAGACTTGAGATTACAATTTTGGTGGCCTAGAATGAAGATTGATGTCCTAGATTATGTTAGCAAATGTCTTACCTGCCAGAAAGTGAAAATTGAGCATCAGAAACCCGGAGGTTTGCTACAACCTTTGGATGTTCCTCTTTGGAAATGGGAGTCCATTGCCATGGACTTTGTTATGGCTTTACCTAGAACTACTGGTGGAAAGGATGCTGTTTG